>JAVQJD010080076.1:0-28996 GCA_036023655.1 Nannoperca australis
AACAAAAGCTTTGATAGAAAGGCCATCCGATATAATCACAATGGGAAATATTTCTTCAAGAAAGACTCGAATAGAATCAGCTTTTATTTGTTTGATTTATATTTAAGATTTTCCTCTATGATTTATCATCTCTATGATTATATTATAAATGTAAATTTTCATGTTTATTGTTCAGGTTATGGGGGTTCAGTGTATAGAAACAGGATATATGTATTTTATAAACTATATTTTTTCCCCATTTTCTATACTGTATTAATCAATTAGTTAACTATGAAAGTCTCAGGCTGCTCTGGACTGCCAGCTCAGGCAGCGCAGCTTTCATTTGAACTGAAACAATGCACTATGCCAATTTCTGACGTGTGCATTATTATATGAACACAAAGACATTGTTCTGAACAAGATGGGCATGATGAGCAGGTTATAGTTGTCAAGCAAATATGCAAATGCGAGACAATAGCCTCCCGTGTTATGGTTTGTCTTTGAATTTCCAGAGTTATTGTTCCTTTGCAGCTGGGGTATTTGCATAATCAACTCTCAGGCCTTGCCATTATGTGCTTCCCCCATTTGCTGCTGTCTTTTCATTGCAATTGGCTCCTTGTCCTATATAGTATCTTGTATATGCGCAACTACTCTATGTATGCTTGTATTTGTGTTATTGTACTACATGACAGGATTTGATTAGAAGCAGATAGACTTGGGTCATAGGTCATTGTTCACTGTGCTTACAGTGATTTTTTAAGAGACATGTCTATGCATTTTTATATTGTTTGTACATTGCTGCAGCACAATAAACACTGAATTAATTTTATAAAGCTTATATTAGTCTGTCTTGCAATTCCTGCATAGGTAGGAGATCATAGTTTTCTGAAGATGTTTTCCAATCAGAACCTGAATGATTCATTTAATTATTTTATCCTAGGATATTTGCTACTAATCAGCATCTAATCAGCATTTAATTTATATTAATATATTTGTATTATTTAATCAAAAAAAGTTATGGACACCAAAAAAAGACACCAATGTCCCGTTTGAATTTGTGAAACACATTCGTGGAAGTACTGAAGACATTAACCATTAAAACGAAAGAAAAAAATGTATTTGTTTAATATGGCAAATGTGAGGTTTTGTGTTTTAATCTGGTGTTATTACTGTTTCCTTCTGTATTTTAACCAGATAATTATTAGTACAGTAGGACAAACCTTTAAATATTTACATTCATGTTAATAGAATCTCACTATTATCACAATATTGTTCCGCATTATTTGCATTAAAACCCCAAATTGTATATTACAATTTATTACAGACAAAAATAAAATGTTTTGGTGGCCCATCATCTATATAATCTTTCCCAGAGGGTTGTGATAATACTACAAGTCTAAAACAAAAGTGTTCTTGTTTTTCTGTACATTTATTACATTTATTACACTCCACATTAAACCTAAATCTTAACAACATTACATGGAGTTCTATTCAGTCTTTATGTTAATGACCATTTGCAGTTCCTTCTCTGGCCTGCTGATGGCTGCAGAGGTTCAATTTTTTCTGCTGTGTTGCATGTAGAGATCCCGGCTGAGGGAGACCAGTGTAAACCGTGTCTACTCTTACAGTTGGCACAAATATCTTTATAACTATACCGGTAAATATTGCATTGTCAGTGCTAACTGTTATTACTATATTAGGTTGTAGTTTGTGGAATGGCGTCCATTAATGAAACCTTTTTTCCTGTGGATCTCAGGTCTTGTTGACCTCACTGTAACATCCGGCCAGTAATTATGGGCTTTTGTCCTAATAAAACCACAAGCTGGCAACAATTTAGGAACTGCTTCATTTCCTTTCAACTTTAATCATTAATCCTCACCTTTCCCTTTCCTCTTTAAAATGTTATAGTGGTGATTCTCATTCATGATAACTAGGGCCTCACCCCTCACCTCCTATCATTCTCTTCCTCTCTCTTCCCCCACTCTGAGGCCAGCAGTGCTGAAGGACACAGGGAATCTCTCACCACCTCAGAGAAGAGGCTAATCCTCTTTGCCCCAACTTTAACTGGGCCACTAATCCTCCAGGTTTATCTAAGCAGTGAGCACCTAGCGCTGCTGACAACTTGGCCTGCCCTCCTCCCTGCAGCCTGTTAAGTAGGGCAGGGCTCGGTCCTGCAAGTGTCACTGTCAGCAACTCTGGAACCGCACACTTGCACAGGAAGTGTGAGCTGTTAACAAAATGGTTCATATGCAGCATGTGTGTGCCACAAATGTGTCTCAACAAACCAAGTGACAGCCAGGCAGGATCGTGTTGTAACGGCCCTCATTTAGTAACTGCACATAAGGGAAAGTTGGCAGTCTCAACCAAAGGTCTTAAGTAAACTAACTAGCTTAGATATTGGCAGTACTAATTGTTCAGCTATTTTCCAGCCAGTTAAGCTTTAAGGTGTTTAGGCTGATGAGTCTCAAGCGGATACTGGACTGGACTTGGGCCAACTCATTCTTTATTCACTAAACAACACTCCAGACTGTCTGATGGCTTCACGTGCATCATAGTCTACTTGAGGTCCAGCAGCCTGATACAAAGTGGAAGGGGAAGGCTCCCTAAACATTGTTGGTGACATTTTCACTTGTCAAGATCAAGGAGCAGGAGAGAGAGCAGGAGGAAGGAGAACATACAGTAGTACAGTACAGTTTTACATGGAGATGTAAAGTAATAGCTGTGGTGCTGGTATTGATAACTATTGATTAATAAAAGTAATACTAATAGCAATATAATAATAGCAATACTAATAATATGAGCAATTACAATATAGCAACAGCGGCTGTTGAGCAGGAGCACGGGGGCAGCAGGTGCAACCACAGATCCAGACTCTACAGCGCCGGAGGCAGAAACACCTGCAGAAAGCAACAGAAGAGAGAGAGGAGAGAAGCACACGACTAGGGCAAGAAGGTGAATTAGTAACAAGCATTAATGGGATATGAGTGTGTACAGATGGAGAGGAGAGAGAGGAGCTCAGTGCATCCTAGGAAGTCTCCCGGCAGCCTACTTAAGAGGTGGCTCAGGGTTCACCTGATTCAGTCCCACTATAAACTTTATCAAAGAGGAAAGTCTTAAGCCTACTCTTAAATGTAAGGAGGGGGTCTTCCTCCTGTACACAAACTGAAATCTGGTTCCACAGAAGAGGAGCGTGATATTAATAATCATATATAATATGTAATAATAGCAATAGATGACTAATATTGCAAAAGACAATTGCATGGATCATCACTGAATGAAGATAAAGTCAGGTTAAGACAAAAAAAAAAACCTCCTCAGTGCTAATTTTCATCCTTGAAATAATTTCCATAATCTCCAGTGAAATATTTCACCAAGGTGTGGTATTTCTAAATGGAATGAGCAATCACTGGAAGCACTGGGAGATGAGGAGCCAGAGACATATTGGTTAGGTGGCGTGTGAGATGACCTTTCAGTTCATCTAAGATGAAACGAGGCTGCTGAACCCGAAATGATTCAGAGTGTCTAAACTGACAGGCGAGGGCACGGCCGCGGCAGAGCGTCAGCCTCCTGCCCAGCCTCTATAGGCATCTCTCATGATTTATTGTGAAATTGCCATGGACTCAATGTGGCGTGCAGGTGAATGAGTTTTGCTAATAAGAGAAGCATTTCTGCTCCACAGAGCTCTTTTTCTGTCTGAGCGAGCGTGTATGAAATCAGTGTGCAGTCTCCCAGTACCACACGCTCTGGTGGAGGCGGCTGGCTCATCAGTCTACGGCTTATCTGATGTTTTAGGTGGGTGGAGAGGCTGGGAGTGAGGAGAGAAAGGAGGGGAAAAAAGCATAACAATTGAGTTCTTGAAGGTACCTATGTTGTTAAACATTTAGATTGGGTGTATGCCATGGTCCTTATCTTCAAGAGGTGGACTTCGACCGTGTTGTCCTGCTAACAAAAATAATATTTGTTTTAAGTAAATACAATTTCTGTAGCTTGACATAAGAATATAGACGTCAACAATATCAACGATGACGTTTTAATTTAATGCAAAACAGTTGTTTGTCCTGTTGGCGTGTATGGCATGAGCTGCAGGAAGAGAAAGATCAGTGGCTGTGTTTTGATTTGTAACAAATTAGGTTCAGAAATAAACAGTTATGTGAGACAGCTGATTTTCCCTTAGTGTATGACTTGACCGTGAAGGCTTAAGAGGAGGACACCTTGTCCCGGCCACTTTGGTAAATTGCATGTAAAGAGACTTAGCTTGCTTTGCCTCTGCTTAAGAGCAGTTTCTCTAAGTCCTCATCCAGAAAAACCTTACTGTCCCCCTTTTTCTTCTTTTTTTGATTGTTTGATTACACAAGGTGAGCTTGTTTTCCAATGAAGGCACAAAGTACACATCTCTTATAAACTGCAAGGCCTTTCTGATGCTGCTACAAAGGTGAAAAAGGGTCAATTGAACAACAGGATTGTAGGAGCCTGGCATATGACGTTTATGTGCATCCTAAGTGAATCCTAAGACTAATATGATTACCTTCATTACAGTGAGGTCTTGTCCGGGGTCTTAAAAATGTTTAAGAAGATGTTTACAGCAAGGGAGGAAGACAGAAGAACTATGGATGAGTGTAGCAACAAGACAGGCATAGAAGTCATTTGCTTTATTTACTTATGTCAAACAATAATACATAAGAGAGGAGAGGTCAAATGAAAACCAACCATCTACATTAAAATAAAGAAATTTCAGTCCTGAGATTGACAAAAAGCAGAGAACAGACAAAATATCTACTGTGGTCGTTGGGATGAAGGGGGGACAGTGGCAGTTTCAGCAAATTGAAGATGATGGTTGTGGGGAGATTAGGAGGAGATTGCAGAACTGGAGAGGGGGTAGAAGGTAAGCAATCACTGGGATGCTTGGCTGTAGGCACATTCAAAAGTTGAAAACCCCACAACTAAAGGATTTTACAGCTTTTTTTATATTCAGACTTCTTATTTCGAAATCTAAGACTCATATATTATCATTTTCAAAAAAACAAGGTATTCTTTACATTTTTTCATCCTGAGGAGACAAAATCGTTTTTTAAACATAAATACAACACTGCAGGGAGAACAATAAGAGAGATGCTTTATAGATTTCCCATTTCCATATATATGATTTTCTCAAGGTTGCAGCACCCTCAGACTTTGGCAGCGTTGGTGCATTTTTGAGATCATTCGGGAAAACAGCCCTGTTTGTCCACAGGAACATTCTGAGAGCCACACAAACAGTAAAAGGAAACAGAAGAAAAAAGCAAAATCCCCAGACTTTTGTGTTTAGATTGGATACAGCAATATACCCACCACATAAACTAGATGAATATTTGGAGGCCATAAGCTTTTTCAGCTGAACATACATAGTTGTGACGCTGAAGAAAAAAAAGCTGTAAGCTCCTGGAATTACAACCTGCTGCATTGCCTTTTAGAAAAGGGCTCCGGGACTGTGCCTTTGGAAAAAGATCCTGATTTACTTTGTGATCTGTGCTGATTTTTACCTTTGTTTTCTGTTTAATAAATGCTTAAAATAACATTTAGATTGCATGGTGCTCATGTGAGACCCATCAGTTTCATTCAGCAGCACTGAGAGATGTCAATGTGCTCTAACTTTGTGGAAAACACAGTGAATGTTTTTATGGTATTGTGCAATGCAGCTATAAAGCTGATGGGTTAACTATACAAGCCTCCTCAGGACCATCTGTATTATTGATTAAAGTATATTCTTGCTAGGTAGCAGCCAAATGGACAGGATTGGCCCCATGACTTTATCTTCTGCAGGCGTTAAGGAGGGATGCTGGAAAAGATGAGAGCCCCAGGGGCCCAAGGGCAGCCAGGGGACATGACTGAGGTTGACCAAAGCAGTGTGGAGGGGACGTCAGCCCCCACCTCCTACCCACACCCCCCTCAGTCATCTGTAGGTTAGAGAAGCAGCGCCAAAACTCTACAGAGCGAGCATCTGCCTTTATTTTCTCTATCCCTCCCTACCCTCCTGTCACCCTCTGTTGTGAGAGTGAAAGAGCTGACCCTGCTTTGAACAGGTCTGTCAGCTTCTCCTTCCTTCTCAGCAGTATTTAAGGTGCATAATATGCAACTAGACCTTTGCACTGGGTAAAGGTCTTCATGGACTTATTGGGATTTACTGAGGAATTTTTACAACCAACATAAGTCAATTCCCCTCCACTTTTCCCTCAGGCCACCCTTGTGAGCATCTCACTGCCCTTGAAAACATGTTAACAGTCAATAGTCTGTAGCCTCAGAGATAAGTTATGGATCTTCCTCGTTCAGATGGTGTTTGGATGCTGTAATTTATCATTATCAAACGTAATTACAAATGAACATTTCACTTACAAAAATTTATTAAATTGAGGCACAATAAGTTTTTCAGTGAGGAATGTGATTTCCTCAGCGCTTGAATCTCAATATGAGGCCACAGAGCCAAAGAGGGGAGCCTGAAACCAGCACCAGGAACATGGCAATTATCCTGATTACTGATGCTTCGAGGCTTCTCTGACCCCCAAAATCCCTCCCTGTATCTCTCTCCCTCTTTCTGTCTTTTTGCTGAGATCTGTCACATTGCACAGGGCCCCTCAGCTAGGCAGGGAGCAACCATGTATAATCCAACAGAAAACAAATCCCCTCGATCAAACACAGCCCAGCTTTTAAAGCAGGCCTCTGAGCACAGGCGCCATGGTGTGGTGCTGAGGTCCTCTGAGACGCTGTGGAGGCTGTGATTTAGCCCCCCCCCCCCACACACACACAAACCCTGCTGTCCTTCCCTTCAACGCCAGCCAGCCAGTCCTAACCTTCAGTTTGTTTAAGCACTGCTGAACCCTGTTGGCCCCGGGCAGGGGGAGGGTGGGCTTAGATAATGACATGCCATATGCCACTCTGCCTCTGCAGCTGAGTGAGCCGTGCATGGATCAGCTCAGGCACAAATCTATTTGAAATTTAATTCTATTATCCTAATATGGGCTAAGCGTCCATTGTCCAAATCCAGAATTGTGGAATGGACCAGAGTTACAGGGCTAAGACGCATCCCATCAATAGGAGCTCATTAAGGTGTGTAGAGGACCAGGGGGACAGACAGTTTGGAGCCTGTACAGTAGAAAATGTAGCCACAAAGCAAAGATGGTCAAAGTAGTTAAATACCACCTTATATTCAAAAATAATATGGAAATTGATATAAACATTTCTGAAAAAAAAAAGACAGTTTATTTAGTCTTTTCCCTGTTTTATTCATTTGAACATGGCTCAAAATGGCCAGATTCCTCTCAGTACCTAATAGGAAATCCCTTGTTATTTGAAAAGGGTTTGATTTCAACCCTTTGAGGGAATGAATACTCTCCACTGGCAGTGTCCAGCAGCCAGGCGTCACCCAATATTCCCATTAGCAGAGAGGCCTGGTGCCTCCGACCTCCACTGGTGGGAAAGGCCAGACACCAGAAACTCCACTGCCTCAAGTGTCTCCTCTTCACTTCAACATCATGTGACAGGGTTTAATGCTTGGATGCAGAAGCCAAACGGAGGGGATTTAGGGACGGGATGTATCTGTAAATCTGTCAAAATATTTCTACAAGACAGAAAATATGCTGGAATCACACTGTGGCTGGGGTATTAAGCTGTTGAAACAACATGAAAAATTTTCACTGGAATGTTAAGGAGGCTTACTGTGCAAATTTAAGCCAAGGGGCTTGGTATTCTTTCGACTGAAATCTTTGTCAGCCTTCAAAGACAGTAGCGTGTCTACAAACACCATTAGCTCAAAATGTAAGGCTCGTAGTTACGATTAAGCAAGGGTTATCTTACGGGAAAAACGGGTCTATTTATGGAGTGCAAATGATCAAAGAAACATTATTTCCTGCTTCTCACTTTGTTCTCAATATTCACGAGTAAATCCTTTCTTTTTCAACAATACTATTTGTTCTTTATCTTTGGATGGCCAAAGTGTAAACATTTAAAAGATCACCAATTGGATTTGCTAGGTTTTCTCAATGGCAGAGGTTTTGTCGCTACAGTGCAGTAAAGGATCTAGATCACACGTCACGCTCCACTCTTGATCTCACAGAGCTGCTGAGACATGGGCCCAATTTCCCACTGACTTCTAGAGGACATATGTTAAAAAATAATGACAGACTTCAAAGCCAAAATGTGGCTTCTGAATATATTCTTAAAGAAATTTATTTTACACCTCAAAAACAAAAAAGGATGGGGTTTAGGGATGTGGTACATTGGGAATGTATTGACAACTGTAGTTTACATTTTTTTGGTGTAAGCTCAGAGAAAAATGTTAATACAGTCATAATAATTGCACTTCATAAATCTAGACTGATGCCAGTATTTCCCCACAACAAAGCTCCGGCTCTCTTTCTCCAGTTACTTAATTCAATTTACCATTGAAATTTGACGGACAAAAAGAAATGCTAATTTAAGACCAGAGGACTGCTGCACTGATCCATTTTTTCTCTTTCACTTGAGTCCCACAAGGCAATAAAACATTGCAGTAATTTAAGTGCAGTACATTCAAGGGATTCTCACAGTCATAATAAATATTTCACTGCTCTGAATCATCAAGTTAAGACTGGCCTGGGCTAAATGCATCCCAACCAGGGGCTCAAATGGACAAGGAAAAGCAGTGAGCCTCGTCTCATTTCATCTGATGCCAGAGGACAGGGCATGATTGTTTTCATTTTGTTTTTGTTTGCAGGATTGGGGGTGACTAGTACCCCCAAAATAGGACTTCCATTTGTTCTCACCTCTTGCTGTCATTATGATAACATGTGACAGAAGTAGGGGGTGTAGCACTGTAACTAAAAGAATCATGTGAGAACGTGATCTCTACTGTAGCTCCAGAGAATGTCTAAAGCCTCCAATACAAGGGAGCAAGATTTGCAAAATATCTCCTGTACATTACTCAGATATGATGTTTATGGGACTGGTGAATCAGTTTTTCAGTCTTGTTGTTAGAAATCTTGTCATGACACAATAAAAAATAAAAAAAGTCTGAGGATTTTGAAGAACACAAACTAAAATGCACACACGCGCATGCACTCAGCCACATACACGCATAAACATACATGTAAGGTTACGTAGATAACCTCCCAATCACATTCTTCATTGTAACATTTCTTTTTCTTGTATTTTTTTTGCGACATTTTCTTTTTAAATAAGCATTTCAAGATTTATTGTAGATTCCAGTGTTGGTTAGGAAAAAGAGCTCTCCGACCAGGTTCTTACAGAACCAAAGCAGCGACTATGCCTCACAGCAGGACATAAGAAACTGCACATCAGCTTGAGGAGGAATTATTAAATCATAAAAACAAAAGTGGAAAAAAATTAAAATAAAAAAAGCATTTGAGACACTTTTCCCCATAGCAGCCAATGCATATAATATACCTACAAATATATAAAACAACAAAAAATAGGTTCAAGTTTTTCAAGTTTCTTAAATATATCATATCCAAACTACCCAATTCCAAACTTCAACGTTAACAAGATTCAAGCAGTGCAATTTATGTATCAATTATAACAGCAATAATAACTAATATTGTACTATCCTTTTAATTCAACCTTATCATCCTTGTACATACCCACACGAGTACTGCCTATAATTTTTGTTTCCTCTTGTATCAGTACATTTGTGTATCTGTGTCTGTTTGTCTATGTGAGTGTGGATGTGTGTGTGTGTCTGTGTGTGTGTGTGTGTGTGTGTGTGTGTGTGTGTGTATGGTTATAGAGTTTTGGATTTTGAGAGGAGCCCTAAATTTTGGCCCTTTTAAAGACCATTTCAGTGACAACCTACACAGTAGCTCCATCCTTAGTATTTGAAAGGGGGATACAAGTGGCGTATGCACTTCATGTCAACCTATGATTCTCATCAAAAAAGTTCAGGCAAGTAAAACAAACAAACGAAAAAATAAATCAATCAAAAATTCCTATTGGCAAACCACACAATGGAACATCTGGAGAATCTTGAAATCCCTTTTCTCTCCCACTGGCAATCGCTACCACCTTTCATATTTGGGATTCCCACAGCCTGCCTTGAAACTGCCAAACCTAGGGTCACACAGCACAACAACTGCTCTTCTCTAAGCTCCCACACTAGTTAAAGCAGTGCCACTCTCAACAATCTGTACCCAGAAAAACATCTCTGTTCTTTAAATTTCATTTTGAAATTCACAACTCTTGATTCTCTTCCTCCTCTTCTTCCCCCTCTATCTGTAAACAGGGAGGCGAATGTGTGCATGCTGGTGGTCTAACAGACGTGGCACAGACACAGTCTCGTAGCCTTTGCCAAGCATCTGCTCCTTGATGCAGGGTGGATGGATGTCGTTGATCAGGTACTCCAGAGACTGCAAGCTGCTGCTCAGCACTGATGTGTTGCACAAGCTCTTGCTGGGCAGGCTGCAGCACAAACCTCCTCCGCTGTCTATAGCAGGGTGGTGATGATGATGGTGGTGGTAGAGGTGATGGTGGTGGGGGTAGCCCATCTCTCTGTGCCCCGTGGCTGGCCCTCCTGTGGAGGTGCCCAGGAGCTCCTGGGGGTTGTAGCAGTCACTGTCAGGTGTCACCAGCACACTGTTCCATGGTGGGGCAAAGTATTGACCCACTGAGAAATTTCCATGCATACCCACACAGTTCAAAGGGGAAGAGCTGACTTTGTCCATCCCGCCTCCTCCGCTGGCACTCGCTGTCAGGTGGTAAGGTCTGGAGGAAGAGGACGACACTTGGGCTGCCATAATCCCTCCCCCTGGAATACAAGTTTCGGGGGACTTGCTGATGGCGCCCCCTCCTCCGCTACCTCCGCTGTACATGCGGAGAACAGCCTGTTGCTGCTGCTGCTGCTGCTGCTGCTGTTGTTGTTGTTGTAGTTGTTGCTTCTGCCAAAGGATATAGTCCATACCATCTGCGTATACACCAGTCTTCATTGCCTCTGCATTTTGAGCTGGCAGCCTGGGCCCTGTGTACACCATATTAGCCTGGGGACCCATTCCTACCACATAGCCTCCACCTGAAGAGCTAGAAGAGAGTCCCATTACAGCTGTGCCCTGCTTAGAGGGGCTGGAATTTGACGGTGCAGTGGCAGCCCCTTGGCACACCTGCTGCAGAGCCTGGGCCTGACAATGCTGGTTGATCTGGTAGATGATGCTCTGGATGGAGGGAAGGTTAGACTGTGCAGGCAGGCTCAAGCCTCGGCCCCCTGTTACAGGAATCACTGAGCCAGCTACAGTGACATTTGGGGGAACCGACAGTCCAGGGCCTTCTGGAGGCTTTGAGGGCCCAGTGTGGTATACCATTTGGCCGTGGCCACTGGCTAAAGTGCTACTACTAGGGGGTGGGTATGGGGCAACAGCTATGTGGGCTGGAGAGAGCTTAGTCCGTCTGCCTTCGGAGTTCTTGAGAACCCCTTTTGAAGAGACAAAGGTGGATGTTGATGATGACGAGGAGGAGGCCTTGACAATGGCAAGCAGGCCATTATAGCCCCCTGTGTGGAGATGCGGGTAGGGACTATAGCGTTGCCCTGTGGTGTCATATCCATTCACAGTCCGGTTAAGGTGCTTGTGCTGAGGAACCCTGATGTTGGTGGGGAAGATCTTGATGGACAGAGGGTTGTTGGCCGTCTTCTGAGCGTAGGCATCAAGTTCTGCAGCAGTCGGGTAGCGTGGGGAATGTGTGGGCACCACCAGCTCACCTGTAAGGCAAACAGAGACAAAAGTATGAGTGAATGGAAAGACTAAGATAAAAAACCATAGATGGCTGCATGTGTAGAAGGACAGAACAGCAGACCAGGGGTTTAATTACCAGAAATATCGAAGGAGCCAACAGCAATGGCAGCCACAAAGTCAGATCAATCAGTCAATCAATTGCAATAACCACTACGCTGCTGCAACAGTAAAACCTGGCAGCATTACTGTGGCTACATCTAAAGCAGACTGGAAAATGTCAGTGTTCTGCAATAGCAGGTGAAAAAAACCAGGTGAAAACAGCAGACATATAGCAGAACAACCCAAACCGAGCATGCAAATTGTAAATCAGGGCTGACATTCATTTATGTTCCATCACTCCCCTCCTCCATTTCAGCTTTCTTTCCGTCTCATTTTCACACCCTCCTGTGGAAGTTCATCCCTAGACAAATGGATCTTTTTAAAAACTCATTCTGTCAAAGCCTGGTACCTTAGGCGCTGTTAAATCAGTCCATTGTGAAATTAATTCGGACTCTCTTTAGTACTGAATTGGGTTAGCCTTGGATACCAGGCAAGGAGGGACGAAGGGGAGGGGATAAAAGCTTGTTTAATTGCAGTGGCACATTTGAGATTTATAAGTGGTATCACTTACTGGGTCTTACCCTTGGCCACAGAATTTCCACATTTATTCGATCCAGGAGTACGTGAAGAGGCCCTCACAAAACCAATTAAACATCTATGGGGAATTACTAGCTGGGTTAAGGTGAACTAAATCAGACCAGAGCCAAGAATGCTGGAGTTCTCCTATTTTCAAACTTAGTCAAGGATGAAACTGAAAAATAGTTTTGCAGATGAACACATGCTAAAAGCATTTTAAAAATACAGAAACACATAATTAATTGAATCAAATACATATAACATAAGACATGCCCTTGTGTGACTGTGAAATATTTCAATGATGAAAATAGAGCAGCAAAAAGGTGGCTTTGTATTCATGTAGTATAGATTGTAAAATATATTTTAAAAATAAAATACATTTAAATTTACATAATATTACATTACAGAACAGACAAAAGGCAGGTACAAAGACATTGCTATGAATGTAAATGTAAATGCTCTGTGCTGTTTGTCATAGGAAACCAATCCAACACCAAAATTCAATTCAGCAGTGAACACGGTGAGTGTGGCTAGCAATGGCCCTCGCTCAATGAGCCAAGGCTTGGCCATTGTGAATTGAGGTGGCAAACAGGAAAATGGCAATTTCTTAAAACCCCACCATGTGTCATTGTTTGGGGGCTGGGCATGGAGGTGAGGGGTTGCGGTGAGATTGGATTTAAACGACATTATTCAGGCAATTTCATGGCTACTTAGCTCAGTGTAACAAAAAGGGTGGGGGTTGGGAAAAGAACTCAATTTACAAGCAATATATCAGCTGCCACAAATGACTTGCAACCCCTTCAAAAATGACATTTTTATGCAAAAGCTAACAAAACGCACAAAAATTAACTGCCATAACTGTGCCGTCAGCAAATGTCCTGGTGACCTAAGATTCTGCAGGGTGCAGGCTGTGACTAGGACTCACTCCATTGCCTTTCCGATTGCAAAATCATTTTAAAGATACTCCACAGCCAAGTAGTCACAATTCTCATTTCTGTGCTCCCATTACAGATAGCGTGGGGAGTTCATTTCAACAACCCTATGGGTCTCCAACTGTGAAAATGATTAAATCTACAAGATCCATATCATAAAAGAAATAAATTGGAAATTTAACAGCAGAGGGAAGCGACTGTGAATATCCCAAGCCAAATTTAGTGAACTATTCCCGTCAGTTTGGTTCATCCTGCAGACGACAAGCTTTCTGCATCAGAAACAGTATGCTTCAAATTAGAATTTAAATTTGTAAAAAAAACAAAAATAGCCTGGCTTTAATGACTTCATTTTAATCAGAGTTATGGAACCTGGTGCCATCCTAATGGGCTAGGCTGAGTGTGCCAGGCTGGCCTATCTAAGATCTAACCAGCCTTACTGAGGCAAAGCTGTGCTTCCCTGGTGACAGCAGTGCCATTTGCTTTGATGTTCTGACTTGCAGTGGAAAACTGACAGAAGACTTATTTCATTTGCTCAGAAGAGAAAAACATGCTCATTTCAAAGCACATTGCTGATCCACATGCAAATGGATGGCTTCATTTTTTCTGATCTTCTTTACATGAGGGCAAAAAAACCCCATCTTTGATCATCACATAGTCTAAATGAGGAAAGATACTTGGCTTTCAGGCATATCAAGGGCCGGTGCCCTGCCGCCCCTACAAGCCCACAGCTTCAATATGCCCATCATTCCACCTAATTACTGCCGCATGAGGAAAAAAACTATAAAAACAGCCAGGAAATTCATTAAAGGGTGGCTAATTCTATTCCTTCTCACTGACTGAGTCCATATTTTCCATGCCTGAGCCTGCATTTCTTCTGAGAGAGACGAGAAAACCCTCTCCCTCCGTCTTTTCCCAGCTTGGCCCTTGTTTGTCAATAGGCAGAGCCTTTGGCACACCAACCTGGCATCAAAGGGTTTCACACTTCACAGGCCACAGGGATTAGAGGCCTTTCAGGCCTACAAAACCCATCTCAGCTCCACAAAGGCTTCCGGTTATTAGAACCCACAGGCATAAAGGAAGAAGAGGAGGAGGCCAATGAGCATCTGGATGCTTCTGATTCCAGCTTCCTCTTTAAAAAGTTCCACGGTATAAAATTTATAGCAAAGTTGATTACAGTAAATATGGCCACAGACCGGGGTGTAATTTCACTCTCATCCACACGCTGTTATACACAGCGTTTTTGTGTTTGATGTGCAGGGTCTCCACATCTCTCTACTCCAGAGCATTAAGTCTATAAGTGAAGACATAGAGGTTAAAGGAGAGAGTCTCTTTTTAGGCTGGTGCTCTGTGACTTATTGGTTTAGGCTGCAGTAGATCATAGCTATGAGCAGCGGCATACAGATGGTGCTGGCTGATAAACACCCTCTGAGGCAGCCAACACTGCCTCCTTTGTGTGAGCCCTCACCTCCTCATAAGGTAGGGGGTTTCCTGCACCTGTGCACACTCTCCAGCGTGGTCATGCATGCAAACACAATGCATGATAACAGGAAAAAATAGGCAAAAACATACAGTCACACACGCATACACACACAAACCTGCATCTGCAGTTGTGTGTCTCATTTGCCATCAGTGGAGCATGTTGTTATCCTCTGCTCAGCGCTCTCTCATGAAATGTAGGGCAGGGACAACAACAGGTGCCTGTGCGGGCGACAGCCTGCAATGCCTCCTGGGCTAAATGCTTCACACTCGCTTCATTTCGACATGCGACAGCCTTGTAAGGATTAATTATTTCCCCCGGGGATGGAAGAATATGCTTTTTTCCTTCCTGAGAGCAGGGGGCTATGTGCACTCACAAGCACATGAAACAGCTTATAGTACATGAAGAGGGAAACCTGGGCTAGCACTGCTTTTACAATAAGTAAGAAAAAAACTTTCACATGAAAGGAATGTAAACAAACCAGGCATATGACTGCATTGGAGATGAGATAAAAGCTCAGGCAAACACATGCATTACTTCTGAGAGATCACGCGCCAGGGAGCGGAGATGGCAGGGAGGCAATTAATGGGCTGACCTTCGTCCTTAATCACCCAGTGCCTGGCACACAATGCCCATGTGTCAGAGCAGCACATCTCTAAATGCCACCCCTCATTAGCACGATGCACGCAGTGAGAGAGGCTATCTGTGCAGTGCTACACTCTCCAGCGGTCAGACGGAGATAGCAAGACTGGGATAGGATAACATGGCAGCATAGAGCCGGACTGAGCTGCAGTAGGCCATGATATGATCTAGAAATCCCATTTCACTCGGAGGATGGGCACTCTCCTTTCTCTCCGTTTTTGATTGGCATGAAACTCCCCAAGCGCAACGTCCTTGGTGTACCCCGTGCTGTCACTGTGATTGCATGTGTGCTTTTGTGTATGCACGCGTGTGTGTGTGTCTGTATCTGTCTGCGTTTAGTGAAAGGGGTACCCAATTCTGAACACTCAATTAACACTCCTTTAATTAGCCAGCAGTACATTTTGAATTCTGATGAACTAATTTTCTTGGTGCACGGGTGGAGGGGGGAGGCCTGGTAAAGATGAGGTCCACTGGGTACAAAACAGCAATAAAGAGGGAACTGGTTAGATTAGACTGTAAAAAATCCATTAAATTCTGTGCACTTCTTCCAAGTGAGAGGTCAAATTGTGTTGATTACAAGAAGCAAAGGCAGACAGAGCGAGTATGAGAGCAGGGAGTTAGGTGAGGTGGAAAGGGGGGGGGGGGGTAGCAGGGGAGTGGAAAGAGGAGATAGGGAGTCAGAGGCTGTGCAAGAGTGCAGCACCAAATCCAGAGGACCATGAGAATGCTTTGCATTTTAATTAGAGGTTTAAGTGAATAAGCAGAGGAAAAAGTCTGAGAGATCTGCCTGAAATGCCCTTGCTCCCATTTATTAGAGTACCAAGTGTTCTAAAATTATGAGCAGGTTGGAGAAGTTTCGTCTTATTAGTGGAGAAAACGCTCCAAAACATCAAAAAGCCCTTTGCGGTTTCTCACTCACTCCTGCAAGCCTGTATCCTACTTACCACCCACTTTGATCCCCTCTGACCGTGTACATTGGTGAGCAGTGGGGGTGGGGGGGGTGCTCGTTTAAATGAAGGGAGACGACTGTTTGGTTGAGCTGCAATTATGTTTTCCCAGAACAACGAGTGCATAGTACACATTAACTTTGGCCAAACAAACAGAGCCGTCTGTGATGAGGTTAGGGCAAACAACAGGAGCAGAGATTAACCAGAAATATGAAAGAAAACATGGGTTCAGCTTCAGTCCACATCAACCTCAAGTTCACTGGGAGCCATTTCCAATTCCCCAGAGGGGGACAGTCCCTATTAAATGTGTGTGAGCCAAGAGAGGACATCAGCTGCTATACACTGAGCTTGTGTCCTTTCAACCTACATGTAGCTATGCATGCTGGGTATATTTTTCTTCACAGTAATTGTTTTGGGGGGGAAATTGCCTGCAACAAAGGATTCAAACTGGGCATTCTTCAATTATGTGGTATGTGTTTTAGACCACTGGGCTAGCAGGAACTCCCATTTTTTCCACAGTCTCCAGATTCCACCACTAATGGACACTTTGTCCTCATTGTAATGAAGTAATTCAATTTTACAATTCATGGCTAAAACAAGTCCTTCAAGTCCTTCACACCAGACTGCATCACCTTGGAAAAAGTTTGACCTGTCAATTCAACCAGATTCAATCACATTGTTCCATGGAGAAACCCTTGACCTGCAGCTATTGTTTAGCTCTTAGCAGATAGGATCAGAGTCTATGACAGCCTCTCCCCACCTCCGTTAGCCTGCTGTAAAAGGACGGGCAGGTGGGTGGGAAGCCAGAGGCAGCTTCGCGTCCTGAACAATACCTGCCTTGTGCTAATGGAGGTGTCATCTGGCACAGGGCTGATTAGTCAGCGATTACAGCCAGGCCTCAATTGCCGTGACAACTGCTGCAAACACAATGGGCCCTGATAGAGCCAGCTGTTTGGTCCTCTGCAATTAACCCTGCATCCCACTTGTCTCCGGCAGTGCGCTGCCTCTAATTGACTATCGGGCACACAAAGCAGGGGCTGTCGGCCAGACCCCCTGGACGTAGCCCCCCGCCCCTCTGCTAAGGTAGAAATGATAATAATAGAGGCGTCCTGTGGACTCGGTCGCCAGTCAATCAAAGCTTCGGTGCCCCACAAGAGCTTCCTAAGGAGCGAGAGAGCAGAGGAAGCACATGTATGAGCCAGTGATCAACAGGGTAGCGCAGCCTTGCAGGGGGCAGACATGTTGAATATGCCCTCAGCCAGAGTACTAATCAATTCAAGTGCACGTTAGGGGAAAGGGAACCCTGCTGCTTGCCTGATATCAGAAAAGCCATTTTTAGGAACACTCATCTCTCTCTGTTCATCTCGAGGTTGATTTTCTGTGCAACAACAGGGGGAGAAAAAAAATCAAGGCAATTATTTGTCAGGCCTTTGCTATGTATAATTGCAAAGATAAAAATCAAACTGCAGTGATTTCTCAGAGGATAGAGCTGTCTGAATTCATGGCTGCTTGTGTCATCATAATCATCAAACACATGCATATTGTAAGAAAAGCAGAAAAGAAAATGTGGTCTTCACCAGACTCCTTTCTAAATTCTTCACATTTATTTTGAGGAGATCGAATTATCGATGTTTGACACAACTTTAAATCAAGAATCTGTATTTTGCAAAGTAAACAAACTTTATATTTCACAATCACACAGTGTTACTTTTGAATCAAATGTGGGACACTAAATAAAAAGAAAATAATTTATTGGAATAAATCACCATGTAAATAAAATCTGTAGTTGGACAACATTTTTCAACAGTGGGTGCCACACTGCAATCACATATTGGGTTTTTAACCTGCCAACATGTTTCAAAAACAGCAAAGAGGATAATGAGAATGTTAAAGCAATCTGCACACTGATCCTTCGTAGGCACGCAGACGTGGCACAATGTCAAAAATGGATTTAATCATTAAAAGAGATTTTAAAAAAACTTGGACAAAACTCCCAAATCTAATCTCTCATTTCATTAAAGCCAATCTCATCTAAGATTTAATCTATCTATTTCCTGTGCAAGCAGATGGAAGAAATACCAAATTGAGTGCCTAATTTGGGCTTCCTCCTCGCACAGACTGCCGCATGAGATCATTTAGTTAGCCTGCAGTGTGGCGGAACACGTGTGCGGTTAATACAGTGAACTGAGACAGAGATAAGGTCCACAGGTACAGATAACACTAGCAGAAGAAAAACAGGATCTGTTTTTACTTTCTTCACGTTTGTCTATTAACAGTAAAACCCTTTTACACATTCAAAACGTGATGCTGGACAATGAGTTAGATCAAAACAGCTAATTAGGTTTCTATTATAAAGGTTTCCTCAAAAAGAAATGTGAATATTATACCACCAGGACACTGTCATGTTTACATTTTCTCGTTAGAATTTATCTCTAAAGCCAGATGTTACTGAATCAGCCATGAAAATTAATTAGCTGGTTTGATGTGGCAACCTCATGCTCCTTCCAGACAGACCTGGCTTTTATAGGCTGTAGGGGAAATTACTGAGAATTGATTGATCCTGAAGGACTCCTCTGTACACATGGCCTGGCAGACAGACAGACAGACAGACAGACAGACACACACACACACACACACACACACACACACACTGCTGATTCAACCATTTTATCCTCCAGTTGAACCTGGAATCTTCTTTAGTAGCGACAACATTGATAACCATTAATCGTCAAAATCGATAAATCTAAATAAGCTCCATACATGTTCTTTATTTTTTGGTTGTTGCAAAAAGCAGGTGAATAACACGAACCAGGTGCAGTCAAAGGGACAAATCTCTAACCTATAAAGCACAATTACAAATTACAAATGGTTGAATCTTCCTCTACACGTCTCTTAATCTTTTTGCTGCTTTCTCTCTACTTCATCCTCTTTACCTCCTCTCTATATTTTCTTTGTCTCTTTTCTCTCTTCATCCCCCCTCTCTGTCTCTTCCGTCTCCCTCTCTGAGTAAGTGAGTTTCATCTGGGGTGCTTGCCGGGCGAAATCACCTCAGGGCGAACACTTTATTATCTGTAGTCAAAGCGTCACCACAAATACCATTCTACACACACAAGTGTCACTTTCCATTTGTCTGCACTCCGGCTGCATTAGCAGAGCCCAGCCGGCCCAGAGCCTCGTCTCAAACGCGCCCGGCAGAAGAAAACTAACAGCGTGGGAAAGCACTCGTCCTGCATTCCTGCCCCATTAACAGCACTGGCACCACCAGAGCCGACCTACTGCCTCTCTCAGGAATTAAAAACATTATTATCAGCAATAACATTTGTGAAGATAGCATTTGAAAAAACAAAAAGGTAAAGACATTGAGGCATCTTACAATCCATGCCTTTTATGTTATGTTTATTGCAAGAAATCATGAAAGAGAACTAAATATAGCATCCCCCTTTAATTCGAAGGAGATCACTGCTCATGCTAATTACTGATGAAATAGCTGATTGTATAGCAAAAACAACAACAGTGGGTAGTTTATGTCCTGTTTGCGCCACAAAGGAATGCAGACCAGCAGCAGCCATGTCAGGCCTTTGTGGGACACCCGTGCACCAAACAAACACAGAAACTGGGGCAACATGTTTACTTCACACTACACACTGCACTCCATAAACAAAACGAACAAACAAAAAGAACGGGCTCCATGTTTGTTCTCATGACAGCCAAAAAATAAAGAAGGCATTTCAATAGAAAAATATCAACCCTGAATATTTCACACTGTGAGCAGAGCCCCTCACAGCCACAACCTCATTTCAGGTACGAGTTTCGCCAGGCTCTTTCAATTTGCAATAATTTATCAGCCTGGATGGGCAACATAATAGATTATAAATGGAAAAAATAACTATATTCATCACAAAACTGCTCTCTGTCTAATAATCAAGTCTAGCCAAAAGGCTTAGTGTGCATGGTTCTGTATAGATGGGGGGGGGGGAGAGTAGCCCCCAGTTTGTCGGCTGCCTGTGATGAGCCAGCCCTCAGGCCTGCCTGGGCCACCCTCATTGTGCATACAGCATGGTCTAGAAAGCAGAGCTTTATCAGCAAATACCCCGAGCACAAGCAGCGGGGTGGTTATGCATTGCGACTGGCGCACCAGCCGATATTGTCATGTGCGATTAGGCCTCTGCTCATGAGCCTGTGAACTCATTCCTATGGCATCAGAGTCAACCCCACCCCCTACTCTTCTCCAGTTATATCCCTGCCTCTCTGCTGCCCTCTCCTCCTTCTCTAGGTTTTTCCATTTTCCATTCAGCCCTGCCACTTCACAATATACCCTCGCCGAACCTTGTGGAAAGCTGTGTTCCAGTGCAAACACATACAGAGTCAAAATACAGTAACAGGTTAGACTGGTTTGATATCCAAAACAAATCTCTGCAGCTTAATTAACTCAGTCCAGGAGGGTCACCCACAAGTTAGAGCTAGCCAGTGCACCAAGAGGCAGCCGGTGCCAGCTGTTTTGTCTTGGTACACCTCTCCAGATGACAAGACTGATAGAGAGGAACAAAGGGAGGCTCACAGAGGAAAGAAAGACAAACTGTGAGGCCAGTTATGGGGAAACATCAGGAAGAAGAAACCGAGATTAAACCATTCAGTGATGAGGCAGAGAGCCGCGCAGAAAGAAATACAACAAGCTAAAATCCTGACCTGAAAGATTTATGTCGTGCCCTCCCTGTGCTGTCTTTAAGAGAATATGTCACGCTGTGACACTATTTTCTCAAAGGACTACATGTACAGCCAAGAGCAAGCAGCATGCACAAACTCAAATGGACACAGCAACAACACAAACACACACCCACACAGGTTTGGAGTAAAGGACCCCAGAGGTAGAGATTGTAAGCGCATACAGAGATAAGAAAAGGAACAAGTGCAGAGAACACAGAAGGAGAAAAAACAGGAGAGTGGGAGAAAGAGGCAGAGATGAGGGGAGGCTGGAGGCGCCTGGGCAGGCCTGTCAGACTGGAGGAAGTGCTGGTGCGCAGGCCTGCAGGTAAATGGAAGAAGAAAGGCGCCTGCAGGCTGCCTGAGGCAAGCCTGGGCCCTTCTGTTCTATCATTTAGGAGACAAGTCCTCCACTGATTCCCAATTAATATTTAACACTGCACAGACAACAAGGCACTCGGCTGCAGTACACATGCCAATGAGAGGAGAGGAGAGGAGAAGAGACGGGGATGAACAGATTGGGGAAATGGATAAATAAATGGGTACATTTTCAGTAAGATGAAAAAGATTTTAAAAGATTTAATGTCAATGGAGTTGTGGAGCCAGGGATTTTACAGAAGCAATGCATGTGATTTTAAGAAGTTCTTAAACCTGAATTGTAACGTTATTATTATATCATTTTTTATTTATTATGTGAAACTGCCCTCCAGATTCTGCCACTGAGAAAAGTCGTGGGGTCACACCTGTCAGCTTTAATCGGTCCATTAAGCATCACTCAATATTTTGCTTTCATGTTTCCTTGTAATTCCATAACATTTTCACTGCCTCGCAACAACAGCAATACAATTAAAACAAGTTTGCAAATTAGACACTTGATGCTCCATGATGGAGCTTACAGATACAGGCCTGGGTTTGTAGATTTTCCTCCAGGGTTTGGGTTTGTGCAAAGCGGATGTTGGAAATCTGTTCAAAAACCTAGAGGTCCAGTGGAAATGAGGGTTCGGAGTTAGAACTGGCACACCCTAACCCTGAACCTATAACCAAGCAAATTTGATTCGCTCAAATCTAAAATGATAATGCGACCAATGCATGTGAAGATGGCCTTCATGAGAATGAGCCTGACGAGCAAACCACAGAAACTGTAGTAAAATGTCCCACAGGAGCGATGATTTCAACATTGCGTTGTGGTCAGTTTGCACTCCCATGCTTTCTCTGCCAAACCCTCCACAATATTAGAGTAAACTGAAAAAACACAGCCAGAGATGGTATTAAATCTTTGTGCATGTTCATGACTGTTTCGGACCAAAAAACCAACCTCTCCTGTTGTCGGCTCTGTAGTTTTAATTTGTTCATATAACGCTTCTTAGGAATGTTCCCAGCGTAACGGCACTCTTTACAGGCGACCCTTAGCAACAACATACTAATCAATATTTACCTTCTGTGAATTTCAATCATGGCCGAGAGGTTATAATGCATGGGCCAATTTACTAAATGGAAAATGAACAGATACAGCTATGGTAGATGTAATTCATGGGAAAAAAATGCTTGCAAGTATGTAACCCAGTGTGGCTACAGAGTAAATGTTGAAGACTTTTTTGTATTCACACTTTTCAATTTCTTGATGATTTGGATAAAGTGACTGGACAGAAATAGGGTAATTAAAGCCTGGGAATCTAGTTAAAAAGGGTAATGAAACTTTTCTTCCTACTTCCACTCTTTGTAAGTCCAAATGTTGGACCAAAACTTCGTTTTTATTTTGGGTTTTACAATGAAGAGACCACTCAGAGCATGCCAGAAGCATGCAACACCTCCTGAACGCCTCTCATGGTCAGTCTGTGATGGACTCAGCTCTGAGATGGCACAGGCTGTGTATCATTTCCTGTGGGACAGCAAGGGACTGCGGACACTCTCTGTACCCTCGCTCACATCCCCGAACACACCCCCACTCTCTGGCAGGCGAAGACAGAGGGTGTCTATGCCTTGCACCTGGGACGCCCAAATGCCAGCTCGGAGGCTTTGGAATCAGGAACCTGTTTTTCAACCCAAGTCCCGCTGTGACCAAAACTAAAGCAGAGCCCCTCTTCCTCAAGCTCACCTCCCAAGGCAATAAGATTGCTTCGCCCCCCGTGTTCACAGCAGAAGGCAGAGGGCAGAGGGAAGGCATGACTCTGTGGGACGCCACCAGCCGGAAATGATCCTCTGTGTGCCAGCGCTGAGACGCCAACATGACAGAAGAGCTTGTAGTATGGATGAGATAAGACTAGTTCAACCAATATCACATGGCTGTCCCTCTGAAATAAAGTGAAACTCTATTAAGGCTCTGGATTTTGCAATTTAGAAATGTAATGAAAATGTGAATGACACATTTCATGTGGCTATGCAAACCCAGTGATCCCAAAAATGATAAGTGCATAAGTAGGCATCCAGGAGGAGGCAGGCTATGGATGGCTGTCAATCACCTTTCACTGTGAAAAATACCTCATGACCTCTGCTTCTCTGCTGCAGACTGTGGAATAATGACAGTGTCTGTGGGTACTCTGTGGAATTCCAAATGGGAGTTAGAAACGAGGTAGTTCAATCAGTGGGAAAAGGTCAAATGGATGCAGATTCTCTCTCCCTCGCTCTGCCTCCATTCCTTTTCCCCCAGTTCCACTTTATGCCACTTCCAGGGTACTGAGGCAATCATGGAAAAGGTTGTTATTTCTGCTGCTGCTTGTGACCACTTTTAAATATTCAACTGAAAACACTCTCCCTGTTTTTCCCCCCACATAACAGCCGTTGGAGTAACATGCAATTTGATATGGCCAGCTAATTCCCCTGTTATGTCTCACAGCGCCTCAGACAACAGTGGAGGTCATTACCTGAGCATATTCCCTCTCACTGGAAGTGTGGCTTAGGAAGAGAAGCTGCTAAAAGCAAAGCAAACTAATGGCTCTGGCAGCTCTGCCTGCAGAGGCACAGGGCTATTAGGAAAACTACAATCCCCAGGTGAACCTACATGTCATGTCCTAAGGCTGTGTGTGGCATGGCCAGGTTGTCTCTGTCGATCAGGCTGCAAGAGGGCTGAAGCTGGCCTGACATAGCATGAACCCGGGATATCTGGCCTTCTGGGATCTTTTCATCTACACTTGGCTGATCGGCACCTCAGGCCTCCTGGGTGGTGTCACAGGCTGCACGTGTGCTCGCGTGCATGTGTGTTTTTGTGTGTGTATGTCTCTGTTACAAGTCACATTTGGAGACAAATTCTGGGTTTACACCAGTTGGTGGGAAACTGGGGGAAAATGGTTTGATTTGACCGCAGTTGCATTTATAATGATGTGAAATAGTTTCTGCCTTAATTAGGGTTACACAAGCCATTGCAATGTAACCAACGGTATTCTTGATCACACTGTGTGTGTGTGTGTGTGTGTGTGTGTGTGTGAGTTGCAGCCAGGCCCTGCTGGGGTTAGAAATAGGAGGGAACACCCAGGTTTAGCCCAAAGTCTGATCCAATGACAGGGCAAATATGGGAGTGGCATTGGGCTGTGTGGTTAACGAGCTGGCCTGGATAAAGAACAAAAACGTCCACACCCTGTGTGACAATGGCATTCTGAGAAAGTGTCATGTCTGGCACAAATGTCATCATAATGAAGTAATTAATAAACAAATGAAAACCTGCTGAAGTCTGAAAACATAATATTTTGGGGGAAAAACCCAGGTAGAAATATCGTCCCATCAACCAGTCAATTGAGGGATTCTGGACCTGTTATTCTTCAGCTGACATGTGGCAGAGTAATTGCTGTCTGGGCCAGGGAGGAGGCGAGGTAGTGGTGGGGGCTGCTGGGCCTCCTGTCCAGCCATCTCGGCGTTACTCATCACTGGACTCGTGCACCTCCCTATCCCCTCCAGAAGCAGGGCTGTTACGCTCACCCCTGCTCCCTGGTCCTTCAGACCCACAGTGGAGGACGACAATCAAGGAGAGGGAAGGGTAGCGAAGGAGATCGCCGCTGGCCGAGGGTGGCCAGGATCAGTGGCATCCATTCATCCCTCTCCCCCTGCAGGGCCTTTCTCTCTCATCTGTCTGGATGGGTGCCCTCTCTCTGGGGCACAACACGATGAGAGGCCCTGGCTCCACTGCCATCACTGCCTTTCATGTCTCCATCTAGGACAGTGGTAGAGAGATGTGGAGGGGAGGACGAAGGAGGGGGCAAGCTACAAATGTCACCCATAAGGGGGGATTTAATTAAAAATGACAGGGGCTGGAGCTGGAGAGTGCAGCCACATATGCGCGGAATTTGGGCGCAGTGAAAGCAAGTGCCTATGATTTATAATTCAAGTAATGCTCTGCACTTCTTTTAATTCTATGGCCAAAGAAAGAAATATCAAAAGGCCGTCTCTGTGAGGCTAATCCAATATGATATTTTTAAGGGCAGGCGGTCAATGGCTTTTTGAAAAGCCAGCTTCTCTGTCTCCCTTTCTGCTCTTCCTCTCTCTCTTTTCCACTTGTCTGTCTTTCCCCACCTCCCTCTGCCGCTCCCTCCTTTCTCTCCTCTGCACTGCCTGCTGTACAGTACCTCACCCCCACACACCCCCACCCCCCTGAGTCCAGACACAGAGCGGGCTGTGATAATGGAAACATCCCGCTCTCCGCCTCCCGTTTCTCCCACTAAGCTCTGTGCGCTTGGGGGAAATTGATTGTCTGGCGAGTCGATCTGAACGCTTCCAGCTGATGGTAGAGCCAGTTAAGTCCTTTTTTATTGAGGGTATGAGGGATTTTTAATGGAAGTCGCATCAATGAACTGTGGAGCCACTCGGCATCTGCATGCAGGGGCTTTTTCTAAAACCTTCCTCGCCCTCTCATCCCAACTGCTCTCCCACCACAGTCCTCACACACACACGTGCACACACACGCACACGCACACACACACACACACACACACTTTACTTTTGTGTAAAGGACAGCAAATGCAAATGACACAGCTCACCCCTACCTCAGTGCCAGGTAATCCCCCTCCCATGCTCTCACTCACTCTGTCTCTTTGAGGGGTGTATTCTGGTATTAAGTCTCCTGTTGAGAGCCCAGGTCACCTTACCCACAACCCCCTTCCATGTTGGCACAAACTGGGCCATGAACAATCAATCATGGGGACCTGCTCAGCATGGTGACCTGAGTGTGCCCACTTCTGCAGCCAGACCCACTGTCTGCCTTTCTGCACCCCTTCTGGGCCTGGACGAACAATTGCCTTATTGAGGCCAAGAGCTGCACAGTGGTGGAAATCCAACACTTTCTCCCCCCTCCCCTCCAAGGACAGAAAGGAGGCTATTATGTTCAAACATCCTCATTATGAACCTCAAGTCAGTCGCTGTGGTAGTTTTTCAATCAAAGGGTTTAACAGGTGGAGAAGGAGAGGGAGAGGGAGAGTCAGACAGAGAGGGTCAGTAAGAGGGAGGGCAAAGGGAAGACTGGAGACTGTTCTTTTTCTCTATTGATTTGAGTCCTGACTCCCACTGGCTGCTCCTCAATAAAGGACCCTGAGAGGAAGTGGGCTAATCCTGTGAAATTGGAAGGAGGGAATCGATTAAGACGACTGTTGAGGACTCCCTCCATTTCTCCCCCTTCCTCTCCATCTTTACTTTCTCTAATTCTATTTTGCGCAGTTCCTCTTTGTCCTTACTTTCACTTCAACTTTCTCTGAAAGCTCATTAGTGAGCCCGGTTGAACCCCACTCAGATGGAGAGCTGCCCCTTCTAAATGCACCCGGAGCTCTGTTTATCACTCTTGTTCTCTCTCTGTTTCACACCTATACAGCTCCATATGAAACCACGCAGACCAGCAAAAACAACTCCAGATCCGAGGAATAGCGGTAGCACCCAGTCACCTTGTTGTTTTTGACTCTCCTTTCCTCTGGAGGAGTGTAATGTTGAGCTGAGAAGTAGCTAATTGCCCAGTGAGGAGCTGAGAAGAATGCGGGCTGTGCTTCATTTCTTCGCCCAGAGCCAATCAGAGCCTCTTTAAAGCCTTTCACTGGGCTAGTTACAGGCTTGAAACAATGTCCCACTGACGAAGAAGCACAGAACCTGCTATTCCCACTAAGCTTCTCTAAGCTGAGGTAAAAACTGGTAGGTTAGTGCTCCCTTGCTCTCCATCCGCCAGTCCTTTTAATCGGCTTGAGGTAGCTTGCAGGCCTGCCATGTAAACAAAGGCCACTAAAGACTCTAGGAGCATTCACTATGGAGGAAAAACATGTCCTTCCCCTCATCAGAAAACAGAGTCTCAATGTAAAAAGCTTATCCAAAGGCTTCAACAAAATTAGGGAGAAATTCACCTTCCAGATGCCTGACTGCCGTAGCTCTCCCTAATCCCAAACTGGTTCAAACTAGTTTTGCCAGCTCTGTAACAGTTTTCAGCCCTGGCTCATCTCTGTCCCTTTACACCATTTTGTGAGTGGACAGAGGGTGGTGCTCGGGGAGCTAACAGAGCAGCTGTCATGCTTTACAGGCGGCCGGCACAGCCAGGGCCAGACACTGTAAATGTTTACAGACCCTCAGGGTCACCCAGGGCCAGTGAGGCACGTTAAACACTGTCTGTTCAGCCCTGTTGCCACGACTGCACAATCAGCACAGCTAAACAGCCCCCCTCACAATGAGTAGCCAAACAACATGGCAATCCAAGGTCTAAGTGCAGAGCGAATGAAACTGTTTAGAATTCCTCAGAGTGGCGAGGGACCACAGTGACAAAGAACAGAAACCGGAAAGTCTATTTTCCTTCACTTATTCGCAGTCAGGGTTAACTACTCGTTTCCATCATTCACCATGACCAATAGATTAAATACAAACGACAAACACCAGCCTCTCTCATTCCTTAGCTTTAGGCCAGCTGAACTCCTGACCTCCATCGCTCCCCATCACTTTGTGAACTCACATTTCCGTCCAAGGGCTTGCAGGGGCTCCAGGGTCTTGCTGGCACACACTGGGTGCTGGGGTGGAGGGTTTTGCCTCCTCTGCAGACAGGCCAGCATGGCGAGGTGGGCACAGTACTACAGCCGGGGGAGTTCTGCGGCCAACCTGGAGCAGAAAAAGAGCAAAGAGAAGGAGAGGAGGAACATTGAGTGAGTTAAGCAGGATGATTCGAGGTCAAAGCTCCATGGTTGTGTCCGGTAAGCTGACAGGAGCTGGCTCTGGGCTAGATGGGCTAGGTTTCTCACCCAGGATTTAATTGGGAAAGCACGCCTACAGCTGCCTGCCTCTCAGCTCTGTGTGCTGAATGATAAACACACACCTGCAGTGGGGCAGCATGGTTGACATGGGTTCAGAGCACAGTCCAGGCCAGTCACTCTACAGCTTCAAACAGCACATCCACACATCCATTCAACCGCATCTCCTGTCTATGAAACCATCCTCAAAACAAACACACAGTCACACACAGAAAGTAGCAACACTCAGGCACATTCCTTCCAGGGCAGTGTGTATGTGGTGATTGATGGCATTATCTATGGACAGCAAAAAATGGTAATGCTGAGAAAACAGCAGTCTGTCTTCTACAACCTAACATGCAACTGCTCTGGGGGACTGTCAGGAAAGGCCTGGGGGACTGAGCGGCGTCTGGATGTATGTGTTGCTGTGTGTCGAACCGTATGGTTGCATGTTTGTGTGTGTGAGCAAATGCGATGGGTTGGGAGGGGGAGACTGCCAACCGTACATCAGGGCTTGTGACGGCACTAATCAATCTCCCTCTAGGCCATAAATCTCTAGCTCTACACTCCCCCTTTTCCCCACAGCCACCTTCACTCAGGAACAGGGAGGCAGTTGCTGCTAGTTTCCTTTTAAAAAGCCCATCACAGCCATAGTGAAAACACAGGACACAATATATATATATACACTACCGTTCAAAAGTTTGGGGTCACATTGAAATGTCCTTATTTTTGAAGGAAAAGCACTGTACTTTTCAATGAAGATGACTTTAAACTAGTCTTAACTTTA
>JAVQJD010080080.1:0-22415 GCA_036023655.1 Nannoperca australis
CACCTCATCAGTGAAGCATGGTGGTGGTAGTGTCATGGCGTGGGCATGTATGGCTGCCAATGGAACTGGTTCCCTTGTATTTATTGATGATGTGACTGCTGACAAAAGCAGCAGAATGAATTCTGAAGTGTTTCCAGCAATATTATCTGCTCATATTCAGTCAAATGCTTCAGAACTCATTGGATGTCTATGCGTTCCAGACTTCAGGCTGTAATTGACTGCAAAGGATTTGCAACCAAGTATTAAAAAGTGAAAGTTTGATTTATGATTGTTTAATTTGTCCCATTACTTTTGGTAATCTAGATTTTGCTGTATTTTAGTCCAGCAGATTTGTCAAATAGTGAAAAACACAAGGAGCATTAATTCTTTCTTCTTTTTGTTTTGGACCCTTAGGGGCAGCAAAACAAGCTTTAAACCCACCAATGATGAATGAGCACCTTATATAGTTGTTAACGTGAATGTGTTGACAAACAGTTGCCTATTTACATGATCATTAAGTCCTGTTTCTGGCCACCTGGCCATTATTCCATCTCTTTTAGCTCTGTGTTTGGTCTCCACATTCTCCTTAGGGAAATATCGGGCTCTTCAGCTGCTAAATGCTCCACTATGTTCACCAGCTAGTCTTAAACTTTGTCTGCCTGATGATTGGGGCCGAGCAGATAGTGTAAAGTGGTTCTTAGAACTTTTTCAATGAAATGGCTTGCTGCTGCTGCTGCTGCTGCTGGAAACCAGGTTGTTGACAACAGTAAGAAATACTACACGTTTCCATGAAGCCATTAAGGACATAAAAGAGGCTAAAATGTAAAACTAGACATCTTGATATAACTTCTTATTGACAACTGCTCATGAAAAAAAAAAAATAGACCAGAACCCCAATAAAAATATGAAAGATAATATTGGAATTAACAGAGTGCAAACCAATAGATCATGTCTGCAGCAGTGGGGAGTAGCACATTTTGTAATCCTATTACAAGACACAGGTAAGCAGACAAATCGAATAGAGGCCATTCTGTTTGGAGAGTAAGCACTTTTTCCCCCTCACCTTACCAAGGACTGCCGTGCTTGCTGGGTGACAGCATTTTCCCCTCACTGCCCCATCTCTTGTTGAAAAAATTCACACAATGTACCTCACTCTTTCTGCCGCTTCTTTTATGTGGGATGGATCCACTTACGCTACATACAACAGCTGCCAAGCAGCAAGTAATGTAAAGTATGAGTCCAAAGGCTTTTTTAATCCATAAAAAGCTTTGTCTGCCCTGCGTTTTGTCAACAGCTTTTAGATATTCATCAATTATGCCCGTCCAAAAGTCTGATGAAACCGCTGGCAAGTAGCACTGGATTAGCATAGGGGTGCTCTTTAGTGTCATGTTCTTTTTCCTATCAACATCAATGTCTATGAAGAGACATAAGCCACAAAATTACCATATTATCTTTTAAATCGGTACCCCCACAGATTTACCCCCTAATCTTCAAAATGTGCCTTTATTACAGATGGGGAATTATTATTATTATTAATATTATTATTATTAATAGTTTTTTACCAAGCAGATGTCAGGGCTGAGCTGAGAAAAATGTAATTGTTGTGATGGTCTAGAGTGCTGCATACTACAGTGCTACATACTTTTGTAGGCCAACCTAGAAGTTAGCACAGCCCTGGTATTCTCCACCAGAAGCCAGTGGGACTGTTCCATTGGATTTTGGATTATTGCAGAAAAAAAGCTCTGTGGCAAACAGAATGTTATGATAATCTTCACAACTGAACACCACTTTTATGATTATTGCAGTGGAAGTATGATCAGCAGAAGTAAAAAGCTAATGTTAGGCTATAAGCCAACTACACCATGGTAGCATGACTTCAACGTCACCACCACTAAGTGTTTAACTTGTAATTTGGTTTCGCTTACCTCTTCTACAAAAGCCTTTGAGGAAGTTTGAGTTAGAACAGTTTGCCGTATAAACACAACGAGGCTGTAAAGGTGGCTGAGTGAGTTGATTAGTTTCTGTGTTCTCAGTTATCTCAGTTAGCCACTTGTTAGCAACTGCCTTAGTTGAGACATGTAAGCTTCACAATTCACCAGTGGGGTATTTACTGATGTATTTTATGTTGTAGAAGAAAATGTGAACATCTTTTAAGCTTGTGTTAATAACAGACCTTATTTCAGGCACCTAACCAAAAACCCATTCAAGAAACCCCATAACGAGTTGAGGCAACCGGGTAGGACTTATTCAGCATTCAACATTTGTTTGGATGTGGGGGAGAAAGTCAGTGTTCCAACTGAAATTGTTATGGGTTGCAACACACCATTTAGTGTATAGTAGTACACCAAGTAGTTTGCCTTATGATCCAACAGAGGGCACACTAAAGATTCCCTATCAACCCGACATATTAATATAAGATAAACCTTTATTAGTCTCTCAATGGGGAAATTGCAGACCTTATTGACGCATCAGTAAACTGAGCTCTTAATATTATGTTGTTCGGTACAAAAACACTAGCGAGCAAGCCGACCTGAGTGGACAATCACAACACCAAAGCCTCTGAGAATCAGTGTGTGGAAGTATTTTGGGTTCTACACTGTAGATGTTTGTCAAAGCATATGTCTCTACACCGACAACAAATCTGCCAACACATCTGCTAGCTTGCCAGGCAAGTGAGGCAGCGGAGGCACCACAGACAAGCGGAGTGTACAACCTCGTCTGACTTGCTACTATTTGGCACACTCAGCTTCAGCAGGTGCATTTAAATTCATTCGACCAAATTGTGTCATTTCAAATTTGTTCAAACATGATTTTTCAAAAAAAACCGACAGCCCTAATAGTTTATAATTGAATAGCAATCAAAAAAACAAGAAGTGTGAATTTGCTTGGAACAATGGCACTACTACTTCCCCAAACTACATATTATATTTTATTTATTGATAATTTGCAGTGTAATAATTTTGTGATATATTGTTGGCAGTTATTACAGCATCACTGGATCAACAGGTGATATATGGGGCTTGAGATACATCTAGTCAGTCAGGTTAACAATCAGGTTTGCCTTACAGTAATGAAATACACCTGCAGGATTACTCTAAAATGACAAGATTATGCAATTATGTAATTATTGAATCAAAATATGACTTCACCTTGGATCATTTGAATTGTCCCCAAATCTATGTGGATCACATTTTTTATCTGCCTTTCATGGCTACCGACTATACATCCCCTCAAAAATAATTCATTACTTTTTCTTGACTTTCCTACATTTCTGACCAAACTGAGCCATGCCCTCTTCCCTTCACATTTCAGAGGAGCAGTTTGAATGATGAGCTGCTCTGCACAGTGTGACTTGACCTGGGATTGTTTACCAATGTGAAGAAGAATATAGAAAGAAATCCCCTCCATCAAAAATACAATCTCTTGTCATTATCTTGGAAAGCCCTTGAAATACAGTTCTCACTCAGGAGGTTGGCTAGTGGCTCACTGCACAGTGGAATAAAGCGGGATTAGCTGGACAAATTGAAAATGGTGTTGTGTAATTTCATACTTGAAAGACAGAGAGGAAGTAGGAAAATAGAAGAACAGTATTACTGGGATATCTGCATATGATCTTTAGTTACTTAACCTATTGTTGTTAATGCAATTCAAGCTGTATTTAAACTGAATATAAATGTATTTTGAAGAGCCTAATGAATAGTCTTTGTCATACCCCCCTCTCAGGCTAAGGAAACTGTCTTACTGGCATCCAACTGAGGGCATCTGTATGCAACAAGCAGACACATTGCACATAGCAACAGCAGCTCTACCAGTGGGTTTTTAAATTAACCCCATCGCCACACATACAACTACACAAACAAATGCATATCCACCTAATTCAGCAGGCGAGTTAAGGTCATGGATCTCTGTTGGTGCCTGTCAGACTAAAGAAAAATTAAAGCCATTCAGAGAAAGCTGCAGAGAGGTGCCTACTGCATCATGCCGATAATGTCCTCTCACCCAGTGCAACCTGCTCCCTCCCACTACTGTTCTGTTGCTTGACTGGCTCACGGGGGATCTCCCCACCCTCTCAGCAATGACACATCAGTAACACGGCTCCTGTTTGTATTTTTATGTAATGGTATGTGAGAGATGGGTAGAGGCCTTATTACGATTAAATCAACGTGTTGAAAGGTGTATGAACCTGATTCAGAGCTCACTGCGTGTTTGCAGAGGGTTGATATCGATGTGCTTTGGATGAAGGTTAGCCTGATGTGTCTCGTGAAGAAATGGAAGAAGCTCAGATTTCTGCAGCATATTAAATGATTTTTACAGTATGTGCTCATAATGTCATGGGATTCAGGGTGGATCAGGTGTAGTAAAGTAGACAGGGTGTCTGCTTATTCTGCTCCACTGAAGCCAGGGATTTATACAACAGGATTTATCTGACCTTTCAGTTTAGAGCAGCACACTATCCACTTGCTCAGGTCCCCTGCCAGGTAATTTTCCCCTTGCATTTTAATTAATTCGTGCACATCAACTAGGTTTGGTAGTAAAACAGAGCTTATTTTAAAGAATTTATTCACATTCCAACTCAGAAAAACAAAGGCATCTAAAATATCAAACTCATGACTTTACAGATAAGAGAACAAAATGACAAATGTACAATTCCAGTGGGAGAAAAGTGATCTTCAGATTTTCAATAGATAATTGTAATCCATGTTGATTTCCTACCATCATTAAGCCTGTTGCAATTATTACACGACCACATTGCTATTATTTGCGGTGTTAGATTTAGCAAGTACCATGTTTCCATCAGGTTTTCCCACTTTATTTTCAATTTATTTTCGCTGGTGCTTTTTGATTTATGTCATCTCGTTGCACCTTCTGTTTCTGTACTGGCTTAATTGCACCTGACTGTAGAATTAACAACCCCAACTGTTTATCTTGATACAGGACAGATAGGACTTTAGTATCAGAGGCATGGCGCATTGTTTATTATAGACATTAATACACATATGCATGTAAGCTGTTGCACGCACACAATCAGGGCAGCCCCCTCTACTAAAAATATGTTCTTGTACACAATGAAATCATTATTTGCAATTATTTGAATGACAATTAATGGTTAGTTAAAATGTATTTTTGTCATTTTTGTCATTTTGACAGCCTTACTCATCATATCAGCACTGGAGTCATTAACAAACCATTCCTGGGCACAAAAATGCATATTGTTATGTGTGTCAGGGCACATTTAATGTTTTTGCTCATGTGTCATGAGGGCCTTCTGCTTGACCTGTGTTGTGTGGGTATGTATGTGTGTGTATGTGTTATTGAATGAGTAAAATGGCATCTCACAGTTGGCTGTCCTTCAACGAAGCTTTCCACCTGCCGTGCTGATTCTCTGTGAATGGGCTGATGGATCCGAACACACGTTTAACACTTGATGGCCGGCACTGTACTCTTGGCAAGCTCACTGATTTCCTTGTCCTCAAGACAGGGGTGATAAAGGTCGGCAACAGAAAGCTTGGAAGAAAGAGCAGCCATGTCACTGGCTGTGTGGACAGTGGCTATGTTTTACAGAATAAGTTACTTATCTTCATATTCAGTCAAATGTGCTTTTGTTTGTGATCAAACCTGAGAACACAAAATTAAACACCTTGATTGTTTGACACCAAGGTGCTTTTCATGCTCTTCCCCACCTCGCTCCTCTTGCACAAACCTTGTCACATGATAACCAATATCCAATCAAAAATGGCAATATACATTTGATTAAAGACAAAAATAGATTCATTCATTCATTGCCTGCATGCTCCAAAGTCATTTATTTGGGCTGTAATATAACTCACTACCCATAAAATACCGAATGGTAATGACTCAAAGGTCAGAGGCAGATGTCCTGGTGGAGGTGCCATTTGTTTCTTAATACCAGAGAAACTCCAACATTATTGATCTCCTACAGCGCATGACTTTGAAAAGTAATTACCAGGTTATATATGATGAGATTTTCCTCCCCCCAAGGGGTTACTTTATTACAACAATATAACATCCTTTCTCCATCCCTAAAGAAATACAAGGAAGTCAATACAGCAGGCCAGTTGTTTGCATAGAGAAAGCAGGGGCAGTATCAATGACAGGACCAATTTATTTATTGCAGCTATAGAAGGAAGACAGTGAAGGGGGTAACTAAAAGAGGTTTTAGAAAGGACGCATTCTCTTAACAATCCCACCACCATCATCATCATCATCATCATCATGTTATTTGTACATAATACGGGGTCTGTATACATTTCATGCTAATTAGTTTGTCCCTCACAGGGGATCAAACCTATTTATTCCAAAGACAAATAATTCTGCTTTTTTATATGGCTGCCTTCAGAGGGAAGAGGGAAAGAGCTGCTTGCTAGGTGCTTACAGGACCACTCACTCACAGAGACAGAGGCAGCGGAGAAGAAGAAAAGGAGAGAAGGGACGAGATGAGGGAGATTAAGGTTGTGGGACAGGAGAGGAAAGGAGGACAAAGTAAGAGAGCGATGAGAGACTGAAAAGGGAAAATGGTTTGGAGCAAGGCAGGAGAGAACGGGAGAGTTATGATTACAATGCTCCATGCTGTTTCACATGGCTGTTCCTCCCAATAGCCTGTAGCGACCAGGGCTCAGATTTGGGCTGCCAACCAAAAGGTGGATATCAGCATTCCTTTGAGCCTTCCTGCCTCCTTCCCCCCTAACCAGACTTCACACACGCTGCTTCTATCAACTTAGTCTGTGTGTGCTGGTCTTTGAAGTGTGTGCTATGTGATGCTTTCATGCAGTTTTTAAATTCCCTTTTGCAGGTTATGGCAGTGGTATTAATTGTCAGTTAGTACAAGGTCCTACAAAGCCAATTGAGTTGATTAGCATATGGCCATCACAAAGTGCCTTGAATTGGGCACACACAGTATAAAAATGAATAGGAAAGTTATAAACACAGGGTTATTTAGAGTTCAGCTCAGTTAAAGCTGCTTAATGTTTCAATTTTAAACATATCAGAATTTACTAATTTATTGAAATGCCAAATGAAAAAGTGGCAGCTTTCTCACACCCCTGGTCTTGTTTGTTTCTCCAAATGTAGACATTTCCTATACACCCTTTATTCTGTGCTTGTCTTAACCTTCCCTCTTTGTGCTGCTCATTATGTATTCGTTTTACCTTAAAGATCCTCTCCAGCCATGTCTCAACATGTATAAATTGCTGTACTTTGAATATTATTTTGAATCTGAAATGTTATATTATAATAGGATATTATACCCACGAGTACGGTCTAGACCTGCTCTATAAGAGCCCTGACATAACTTCTGTTATGATTTGGCGCTATATGGTTTAAACTGAATAGATTTTAATCATTTATTGGTATCACATTGATCATACATTTTATTATCCGACACTGAGCTGCATAAACCAACAGCTTATCTTGATCTAGAAAAACGTAATCATTTTAAAGGAGGTGCAAGTACATGAAAGGTCAGCTTAGGTGTTTCAGTGTAGGCAAGAATCTGTATATATTGGATGTAGCTGGCTTGAAGATAAAATAATATATCATGCAGTTAACTTCTTGGCCCTTACTAGCACTTTGAGAATGAGCTTTACCTTTGTGAGGACTTACCCATATTCATCATCCACATACAGTTTGGATAAACACTCCTAATGTTAAGGTCTGTGTTGTTCTCCCTAATAAAATCTCAGCCCTGGTTTGCTTTCCCTACAGCCTGATCTCTCTCTGTACTCATATTACAGTCTCACATCCCCAGAGAATTCCAATTTTCCACTGAAAAACTTTGTTCTTCACTGTTAATTACAGCAGGCCAATGTTTTCTCTCACCCTATAATTACAATTCAGAAAACAATTACATATCATTGAGGCAGCATGATTACCTCCTGTCATTCCAGCCTTTCGTGACATAATTTAATATTTTGCTCAATGATCACTCAGGATTCATAAAGGCAAAAGAGGCTCCCACTTATAGTGCATATCCTAGTCATCAGCCACTCTACTTGTTCGTCTGATAAATGTTGGGTAGAGGGAGGCACTCTCGTTTGACAATGTGCTATTAAGCCATCCACAGACCCACTCTTGCAGACGCTGGGTGATTAATGTCTTCTCCTTCTCCCCATTTAGCCCTTCAATAATGAACCTGAATTAACAAGCCCTTGCTTCTGGTGACGAGAGCTGCAATCACTGACACTTTCAGTATGAACACAAACCCAGCCACACAAAGTTGAAGTTGGATCAGGGCTTGAGCATCAGCTGGTTCAGGTGTACTGTAGCAGAGAAAAATGGAAAATGGGCCAGTAAGGGTGCCTGGAGGTTTGGAGTTGGGAACCCATTATTATCGTTATTATAATTATTATCATTAGCAAGCTTCTATTTAATAAAATTATAATTTAACTATAGCAAGTTTTGTCATTAAGATGTTGATAATATTTATTAAGATGATAATAAAGGTCCAAAATTGCATAGTTTTTAGCATGCACAGCACCTGAGCCCTCTAAAAAGCTTGGGGGAATCCTGTAACTGGAATCAAAGGAAATGGTAACACAAGTGAAGCAAGGTGCCTTGTGAGCTTGTACAGACCTGGGTATTCGGAGGTTAATATCATGCATAGCACAGATGGAGATTTACATTTTATACACAAAATAGCCCTCTATTGTGAAAAGTCAGGGAACAAGGTTTTACATGCTGTGACATTTATGGTTTCTACCTCCATCGTTTTTTCAATTTTGGCAGCACCTAGACATTGCTGTCAGGATGTTTGGAGATGCAGCATGTGTTGAATGTCATGTCACGCATAAAATTGGATTACATTTGGCCAACAGGAGTAGGTTGCATATAAAAGTTCCACTGCTCAAAAGGAGTACCCAATAAGATAAACAAGCATGATTGCTGATGCTCTGCAGCACTGTTTTATCACTGATAAGCTGACGTTTGGTGCTGCAACCTCAGGTTTATAAAGGATCCTTCTCCACACTCAGAACCTTTCATTGTGATAAACAAACTTAGAAGTGAAAGAAAAAAGTTTTCATAAGCAAAGAAACAACCTTAAGTTGGGAAAGGCTGGTGTACCAAGGTGGTTTCAATGTTGAGTGAAACATGTTTTTCTCTTGCAAAATACATTCTACTGCTAATTCACTTAAATATATATAGTACCAAAATGATTTCCTCATTACTTTAATAATAAAGTTCATTTGATTAACTTAATACTGGGATCAACTAAAGATAATTTTCATTATGAGTTCATCTAATGATTATTTTCTCAGTTCATCTATTCATTATTTGATCAAAACAAATACAAATCTTTACATAATTTTTTGCTTGATAAAAGTATACAATGATCATGTGTGCTTTAAGCTCTATACATCGGCCAGAGGCCAATGGAGTTTTGCTACAACTTGATGATCAAGAGTCTCTGCAGATTAGCAGTTAGTTTCCACCTGTTATTGATGCAACCTCAGGATCCAAATAACTTTACCCTTGACACACAATGTGCAAAATAGATTAGCTGTTAAGTTAAAGGCCTATACAGTATACATGCTAGGACTTTATTCAGCTCAGTATCCTAGGAACTGGATAGGAATTGTTGTGTTTAAGTAGGGCAAAAGGGGCTGCAGCTTTAATTTCATTGTGCAACCCAGTGTTGCAAAATGAAAAATAAATGAACCTTTAATTACGTCCATGTTGGACAATTTGGCACCTCACGATTTAGGTCCAATGCCAGTGTCCAGTGCTAATGCAAGAAGTAGTGTGCCCTTCCACAGTGGTGGATGAAGATTGTGTTGAAGCCATTTATTCAAATCAGCCATTGCAAGTAAACTATTCACCTTTCACAGTTTGCTTAGATTTCTTATTTATTCTGTGCACAAAATAGTGCATTTCAGGTGCCTTAAACCAAAACTCCAAAGTATTTTAGTGAGTGCAGTCCATTCACAGCTGCCAGGACCTCTATTCTTACTGTCGTCTTATTTCATGTCCTAGGGTTCGTCAGTCACCTGAATCTTTCATGTCTGTGTTGAAGGTTGCTGGGCTTTGGGGGATAGAGCAAGAAGAAGCAAATTTTCCCCACAGCCCTTTGCTGTACACCTTTTGGAGGAGCCTTCCAGATTGCACAGTGCAAGCCTTTACTGAAAGCCTATTATTAATGGAAAGGTCAAAGCAGGGTGGGTGGTTAGATAGCAGCAAGGAGATACTGTCAGTTATCTCCCCTTCACTGTCCTAGGCCAAGGGAAGTAAAGAAGAAAGGAGCAAGCTCATAGAGGTATCATGGCATGGTGTACTGTGTGTAAAGTTGTGCTTCAGGGGCCCTGAATTCTATAAATGCTTGGTGGTCTAAAACCTCTTCAGCTGCCATTAATTGCGATGGACAAGCACTTATCTACTCCTTACTGGAAAATTGATAGTGCCGACATGACAAATTCCCTTATTTTCTTCAATAACAGCAACAAAGTCAATTTTAGGGGATTTGAATATAAGAATGTCCTCACCCCCCCAGAAAAAAAAGAAACCATATGTAAAATAATTTCTGTGTAGTTCATTTGTTTGACTGAAATTCAAGGAGGTACTAGAATGATTCACTGATTGCTCTGCCAAGAAGACATATTGACATTCACAGGAAATGAGAGCATGCGATAATGGTTGTTTTGGGAGACACTGCAGCCATGGAAACTAGGAGGTATAATTGCTCAAAACAATATGCGGTCTCATGTGCACCAGCAGATATTATTGCATCTCTACTTTTAATAGGTTGAGGGGAAAACTGTAGAAATTTGTCATCAAACCATGTTACTGTGTATCTTATTTTGTTAGCTGCAGTTACATACATAACTCAATTGAAATTATTCTGATTAGAGATTCCAACTTAACTGTTTACATGGACCCTACATAAAGTGATCTGATAAGAAGTATCAGTGCCTGAAGTATTTAATCAGAATAGAAATGTTTTGGACATGAACACAATGGTTCCACCCGCTGTCATACGTCATAAATTTAACAAAACAATAAGACGTTCTTTTTACCGGGTTTGTTAATCGTTTCATACACTTGTTTGAACAACTCACTGTTTCGAGCCATGAAGCCATCAAGGTGTTTAAAACAAGTCTTTTTAGTTGTATCAACCACAGAGCACAGTTTAGTTTAGTCCTTCCAGGAAACTCATTCACGTTACTAATGCAATAAATCTATTCCAACCAGAGAGAAACAGTTAGTTGGCTAATAGGCGCAAAAATTTTCCTGTTGAAAAGATGATCAAAAGTTTACACCCCCTCTCAACCCCATTGTAAATCCCCTATGATTGGGTCAGTTTCTCCTGATTGAGGTGGTTACATGAGACATTTTAATGGTGTTGAATATTAAGGTCCATGTAAATGCAGCTAGTGTCAGTTGTCCGATGCATCCTCAGATACCACGGAGAGTCAATACACCTTTGAAAAAAGCACATCATCACTGGGTATGACCTGAGGACTTTTATGAATGTCTTCTAAACTTTTAAAAGTTATTTCTTCCTTTTGTAAACATTCAGCTGCCAGCAGACATTTATCTTTGTTTGTCGAGCATCTTTCCTTCCTGCCTCGCTCCTTTCAGGTATTTCAGGGATCCTCCTCATTTTATGTACCGCCATCTATTTTAACTGTCTTGACAAGGTTAATGGCCTCATAAATGTCTGTCTAAGACATCCTGTGGGCAAGATTTCTTGACTAGAGGAGTTTTCAGTTTAGTTTGGCAGTGACTGGTGCAGGAGGGTCCTTTTCTTTGATCTTAGTAGTTCAGTTAACTGGTTGCTGAAGGCATGACACAGGAGATGGCAGTACTCAGCTGTTTGCGTCAAGGTGTTTGAATCACAGTGCATCATGGGAACAACTATTTTCCCCCCTCAGATGTCGGCACATATTGCCGTGATTGAGCAGCAACTTTACACATGCTGTCTTTGACAAAAATCTATTTAGCAGGTGGATATGCATGAAGTGTTCTTTCAATATTTTTTATGCTACTCACCCTCTAAGCTCTAGGGGAGTGGATTATACAAATAAGTATACAAGTAAGCATTGCAGTAAATCACTCTCTACTGTGTCTTTCTGTCATTGGTAAATGGATAAATGGATATAAACAGGTTACCTCTTTGGTGGTGCATTAATCCGGTTAGAGATGCAGATTACATCTCTGCATGTTGCAAAAATGATTCATGACATTGTAATATATGGTGCGCAATTTTAAGTAAACCATTGTTCTATAAAAATGGTGTAATTGGGTCAAAAAGGTTTTCACAGACAGGAAAATAAACAGCATGAACTGCTCTCATGGTTTCCTATTTGCATGTGTTGAATATCTGGAAGGTGGGGGTGCTCGTGTTTTAAAATGTTAGGTGTGTCTGAAGCCATAACACCTTCATTTGCTGCAGTGTTGTGGCTCGTTGAAAATGATTAGGAATAGCCTGCAGCTTCCAGATTTTAATTTTAATCAAGAGTTCCAGTCAAGAAAGTGTTGTGTGCCAGTTAAAAAATACTTTTTTTAATGATATACATATTTGTACAAATCTGGCTTGAGGCAGGCCATCACTGGGCAGATAAGCACATCAGGTTTCTAGTGACGGTTTGCACAACTGCTTTTTTGGCACACTGAGCTACCAGACTCCCTCTGGCCCTTTCACACGGTGAATTGCTTGGCCATCGAGCCACTTTCAGGGAGAATGACCAGAGTACAGGGAATACAGATGCAGCACCTCAAGAAGTATCACCTTGGATTCAACCTTGCAGCTGCTGTTTGAAAAAAAAACAACAACTCATCATCAGATGATGAAATGGGACAAATCTTCAGTTTTGGTATAAGCATCAGTTGTCATTGACTGCAAGGATTCAGAGCATGTGTTGTGAAGAAATTCAAAATAAATACAGTGCGTTGGAATAGCTGTTATCATGCATTACAGTCAGTAGTGATGAATGTAAGCAAATATTTACAATAGTACAAGGATATATATTAAGATATTTATTAACTGCAAACCAGCTGAAGTATAATGAAAAGTAAAGAACATACAGCAGCCGTACGGGAATTCAAAAACATATTTGTCTGAGTACCTTTAAGGGAGCTCAGGCTTCAGGGAGTTCGTCAGTGTCAATCAGTTATGGTCATCATAACCAAGTGTGTGTGAATGAAGTCGATAATATGGAAACAAAGCTTTCTGTGAATGTTGGCATTAAACTAAACTTTAATGAGAATGTGACTCCAGCAATTTCGGAGTATATATATATATAATGAAAAATCCCCAGAAAAAAACTAACAAAATCTAGTCTGAAAGGTGTTTGAATTTAAATGAAGTTACAAAAACAATGGAACATGTCACAAACAGCACAATAAGAATAATACACATTCAAAGAAAAACCAAATAAACACAATTTCAAAACACAGATCCCATTTACAGACTCACCTAATGAGCACCTTCCAATTATTTTACTCCCCAGGTAGCTCTCTGGATATTGTGTGATAGCCATTAACCCACTGGAAGTGATTGTGTTCGACAAACTGTTCCATGACGTGTAAATCACTGCTTAAGCAAGTATTGATTAAACTCTTGAATGGTTACTAAGGTGTGAAGTTTCCCTGTCTGTAAACACAGGTTTTGTTTGGGTGGCTGAAGTGGTTAAAAGTAAATGTTTTATAAAATGGAAGAATTACGACTGTACTTGGTCCTTAATGGAACAAATGGAGCATTTAAAGTAGAAGCCACCATTAACCTAATTGGACAGATCAAACCCTATTTCTACTTAAATTATATTCATTTGCAACGCAGATGTTCATAAAGAAAATTAAGCAATTGAAGTTTTGAAAATAATGAAATCAGAAGAATTACATTACAGAAATCTTCAAAATACATTAAATAGAGAGACACAGCAACACAAAGAAGCTGCTGGCAAAAATAGCAAGGATCCCTGGGTATTCCATTAAGTTGTGGTTACTAAGCTCAATATCCTCATTTACAAATGCTCCCAACACCCACTATTGGAATCTGTGGTAACAGATGACCTCTAATCCCCGCTGGGATGCAAGACACAAACCAGTCAATTGTAATTTGGTGGCGCTACAGGAAAAAATAAAGCTTCTTTTGTTAGTCTTAGCAAGCTTTATCTGTCTGTTTCCACTTACAGTCCTTGAGCCCTGGGCTGACATGCCCATAAGACAATCCCTTGCAAAATTCAGTGCCTTCATTTAATGTATTAATGCTGTTGCTATCCTGCTAATCTAGTAAATGTTTGCTCATACAACTGCCTAAAACCATCACTCTTTAAAAAAAAATGTAGATGTGCTGTCTTCCCCCCCGGCCTTTGTTTGTGGCAACCTCACCCCATATTATGATTAATTGACTACTTATTTGAGAAAATGTGGTTTAAAATGTGAGAACTGAATACTGAAATAAAAATGTTCTTTGTCTGTTTTGGCTGCTCCAAGCACCAATACTGTAACTGCATGAAAAAATGTGCATCCAATTCCAAACAGTGGCTCAATGGAAATGTTTTTAGTCTTGCAGGTATTTGGTCATAAACCAATGGACAGTTTAACATTTTGAACTGGTCAGGGAATCATCAAAGTCAGTAGCATTAACTCTCTGCAGACCATGAACATCAGTACAAAGTTCTGTAGTGAGCCATTCAGTAGTTGTTGTGATATTTCACTCTGGACCCTGGACTTGCATCTTCGTTCCTCCCAAAAATACAAGGAGAGATGCACAAATGCGAGGACAGATTTTTCAACAAATTAGATGCCTTCCTCAGTCATCTGAAGCAATGTCAGTTTCTTATGACGACAACACATCTGGATCAGCTGTCAATCGGCTTTTCTATGTCTTTTCTGATGAGTTTATATTTACTTATATATGTGCTGTCCAAATATTAATAAAGGGACACAGTTGGGACAGAGCTGCATTGCAGTGTTTTTTTGTAGTATATGTAGTTTTTTGCAGTAAACTTAGTATATAGTTTAACTTAGTAAACTTAGCATATGTTTCAGTGTTTCACACAGGATTTCATGAGATCCTGGGTGCGGGGGGGGGGGGGGGGGGGGTGGGGGAACCGGGGGCATGCCCCACGCGAAGACAATTCAGTAAAAAAAATAAATAAGGTGCACTTTGAGAGGAAAATTAAGAAGCTACACCTGATACTCACTGTGAATGAAAGCTGGCAGAAAAACTACTTGCACTTTAATCAAATATCTGCCACTCGCAAAATATAAGTCATCATGCCCAAATTCAGGCTGACAGCTGTGAACGAGAAATAAAACTAGGATAGACATGTCAACTGAGTCACGGTAGGAAACTTCCTATTTTCTTATCTAGGCTAGCTAGTTAACCACTTACCTCTGGGATCAATAAAGTATTCTGATTCTGATTAAATGTGACATATAATAATTCCTTGCCATTCTAGAATGGAACCATATGGCAGCCATCTTACCTGGGTCCAGTTTTAAGCTTGCTGTAATTGGAACCTGTGGTGAAATAGACTTGTGTTGTCTTTATAATCCTTATATTGTTCTACCAGTAATGTGTGTTTTCACAGTAATGAGGTTAAGATAACTGTGCCTGTCTAGAATGAACCAATAAAACAAAGATTGTGGAAGAAATGTGATAAGTATAGCTCCAAGAGAACAAATCATGCTTTCAATCATGAAGAAAATCTCATAATCGTGCACTTATATTGCAGACAATGATTTTATTTTTTTAATTTTGCCTGAACTTAATATGTAAGAACTGTCTTTGATATTCTGAATGGCTAATATACTACATTAAGAAATATCTTTAATGTAGAAACCCTGAATAGATTCAGTATTATGGTCTATGTTGGCATGCAAGTACAATCAGAAACACAAGAGAGAAACACCTACTGTAATTAATATATTGTTAATGTCATAAATTGTACACAATGAATAGATATTTTGTCTTTCTCACGCAGAGTTTGTTTTGTTGATAAGAGGAGAGGTTGGAGAGCCTTGCTAACTGTAAATGAGGAGTAACATTAATGTCTTCAGCACGGTTAGGGTTTGTTGTCTTTTATTCTCACGCCATTAAAGTTATGGACATTATTTATGATGATAATGATGATGACTGGACTACTTTACCTGGTCAAAACATGGATTCTTTTTTATTTGCTTTACTCAAAGGAAAAGCATGCATGAGGTGAGCTGACAACAAGTGATGTTTATATACTGCTATGACTGATTAGGCTTTGAATTACATTAATTTGGCTGATTGTGTGACCTTTGAGCTCTAAGTTAGTGTAGCTAACATTAAGCAACTTATAAATGAATTGAGGCACTAGTGTCCTTTACACTCTAGTATGCCACCAACAAAGATGGTGGGTGAATTAATTGAGTCAATTCCATTGGTGGAATAAACAATGAGCCATGATAAAGGGGAGACCATCCTCATCTTTTACTACTTTCTGTATTAGTTTTACAGACAGAAGAACTAAAGAATGGGAAACGCTGTGTTTGAACTGTTTGACAAATATCTGCACATGTATTAAAAACATGCCTTCTCCATTTATGCTGTGCTCAGATTGGTCAAACCAGTGTGTAAATATACTTCACTGCTCACACACTAAATGCAGCAACATTTTTTTGATTTTATTTCAATAATTATTTGCATTTATTGGTATTGTTTGTAAATGGATTTTTCAGTAAACCAGGTTATGATTATAATGGTTTATAATGTTTTGTACAAATGATTTATCAGTGCAAATGTTTTAGAAGAAGTACAACTCTAATAAAAATATTTCTGACATCAAACTACATTGAGGGACTTCAGCCTCACGTGTGACTGACAGGAAATGATGATAACCATTCAAATGTGTTTATTGCTTAAAGAAAGCATATTGTCCTCTCTGAGAACATATTATTCATGAAACAGATTAAAAGGGGAAATAGATCATAAGGAGAAAAATAGTTCTACGAATTAAGAAAGTTGTTTATGGTTCTTTTGTCAACCATTCAGATCCACTATTTTTAACTAGAAAGCGAATCTGATAACAAATAAAATCTAAAACTTGTCCACTTCAGTATATAACTGCAGTGATGTTGTGATGCGAGATCAGCTACAGCAAACAATCACTAAACGACTCCAGTAAAAGTCCAGTGAAAGATTGTGAAAGTTGGTCTCTTGTGTCGTCAGATTCCTCCTGGCCCCCCAGGCCTCACTCCTCCAAGCAGAAATAAGAGTCGTGGAATGGCCTTCATGTCGGTGGACTGGAAGGATTTCTGGGTCAAGTTAGGAGCTAGGAATGATCAAATAAGGGAATTAGCATGTACCCTTAGTCACCCACAGAGCCACTGTAGCAGTTTGACCAAGTTTAAACCAGTCAAAAGTTTAGGTTACCATCAAACCCCACAAAGAATACATGCATTCAGAACATGATCCCTGGTTCCTTCTTTGTTACACAAACACAAAGGTATCAGTAATTACAAGGCAGTGAAAGAAAACACTCACAAGTTTGTATTAGAGCAAAAGAGAAGAAAAAAGGTATTTATAGTTCATTCCCCTAATGCGACGCAAAAGCCATGGTAGGCTGATGAAGTGGGGGTCTAACTTCTCTCCGCTCTTCACTCGCCAGCATCAGACGCCATACTGATCTGTGCGACTAATCATAAAAGGATGTAAAGGACTTCCTGGAAGCATGGAGTCCAGCGCCATACCACAGGTTGACAAGACTGCTGGCCTGAGCGAGAAAACATATATTTCTTATTATTTAACATAGCATAAACACCACGCTGATCGTGGGGCAAAAAAAGCACAGATCATCATGGCATTTTTCATTTAGAATTTTGAAACAGTACACCAATGAAATGCTGACCATGTGAAACAGCTGCAAAGCCTTGTCTCCACTGCTTGATGTGATGATACTCTAGATGTTTCGAAAGGCAGGGTAGATGGTGAAGATGGAGAAGAATTTCACACAAACTAAGTGTTACTTACCGTAGTGCTTTTTAAAAATCATATTTCACATATATTAGGAGTATGTATATATGCACAGGGCATCTGTTTTACCTCTGGCATTGTATCAGCACTTGATCTGTTGCTATATATACCAACTGCTGCAGTTAGAGTAATTATTGTAAGTAATATAAGAGCTATCATAGTTAAATCACACTTTGGGTGTGAGCAAACTATAGCCTCATTGTGTACATAAATGACTCGCTGCTGTTGCACCTTAAATGAGCTGTTATCTAAATTTGCATCAATAACAAAGTTAAATGAACAGTGCTCGTTAATCTAAAGTGCCTGAAGAAATATCCACTCTGTATTACAGCTAAATATTCAAATATGCGCCTGAGTAAATACCCATCTGCCAATGCATGTTTCCAGATCTCATGTCAAAGGAGCCGTCTCACTGGAAGACACTCCTGTTTTAAGCTGTCAACATAAACATGTTAACATTATTTCAATATTTCACAGCTAGCAGGGGTGCACAGCGCTACTGTGGCCTCAGTGGTAGAAATGAGAGGCGGGTATCTGCTGTGTACTGCTGCAGTAGAGGGTATACAGCAGACTCTTGGTAATGCAGGGAAGTGACACTGTCCATCACCAAGGCGAGGGATCAAAGTAAGCAGCTGTGGTGATATTTTCTTATTGTAGTGTGCCTGGTGGCCCACATCCATTCATCATGCACAAAGTCTCAGCTGCCTTGCTCTCCTCTCTCCTTTTTTCTCAAAATGTGTTTGAGAACGGGCCGCAGGTGCTGACGGACCTGGTTTGGACTTTCAGCCCAATTGCCACAAGAATGAAAGACCTAGGACACCTTGATAGATGTAACCTTTCAAAAGTTGGTGAACATTTAATGCGGAGTATCACAACTTTAGCCGACAAGGACATTTCTTATAAGATTGTATGTAAAGCACTTTACAGCTCATGATATTTGAGTGAGATGATCGCTGGAAGGACAGCTGACTGATAGAGATATCTCAACATCTCTCCCGCTAAGAGGCTGTGTTGACCTTTCAGTAATGGTTGCTGCACACTCAGCACAAAACAGATGCCCTTCAAGAGCAGCACAGAGGGTCCCCATTTCCCTGCATTGTCGTGGACTGGAGGCATGCGTTGCTTCCTTGCAGAATGCAAGGTGTTTGCAGGTGACGTGCTGCAGCTTGCCCTTTGCATGAGAGTAGCTGATAACAACTGATCGTGGATGTTCATACAGCTTTCCAATATAAAGAGAACTGAATATATATACTTCATTTCGAGGAATCTGGAATGAAATACTTGATATTAAATCTCTGATCAGATTATGTCAGCCTGTTGGTATTACTATATCATCAGCTGATCATTGCTGTTCTGTGTTTTCTTCTATCTCTGTTCTTCTAACCGGGTAGCTATGTATTCAGTAGTTGTGGAAACATCATAATATTATGATTAAGGGCCTTCAGCCTTCATAGATTTTATCACTTCTTTCTGCATGGATTAACCTTTTCAAGCATGAGTTTTGAAGTCTGGATTGTGTGCACTGCATGTCTATTCAGACACACTGACTGTAACAGACGGCCTCTGTGTGACTCCTGTGTCACACAAGATTCTTTATTATAAAATTCTTGGACAAAAAATATTTATGATCTTCAAATTACATAATAATCTGTAGGTATTAGGTTGTCATAGAATGTGGTTTTAAATGTAGCCTGAGGGTACAATGTCAGAAGAAAAACATTCATGCACATTAAGAGCTATGGCAGTTAGCCATTCACCTGGAAATGTGGGAAATTAGTCATACATGTTGATAGATTTTTCTTCTGTTTACCCATATGACAGGCTAGTAAGTATATGTCAAACCATGATTCATTTTTCCTCAGTGCTCAGAGCTGGTTGCTCAGTGGAAGAGAGACAAGTGGTGAGATATATCTGTGATAGTTATTTCCACTAAATGACCATCTTAAACAGAAACCAGAGAACATGTAACAAATGTAGACTGAGCACTATCAAACGAGTGCTTGATCTCTCCTGGGGTTCACAGCCATGTCAGTCAGGGTCAAACTGCTATAAAGGATGTGTCAGGGCTTACCATGAAGACGGGCAGGGCCATGCTTCTACAGATCCTTACCAGTGGTGAGAGTCAGCAGTCCAATGCACAATGAGATCCCACCGGAGCCTGAACTCTCAGCAATTCGCCTCAGCCAAGCCTAACATAATTGATATTTTTCAGAGTAAAAGGGTGGTCCATGTCAGCTCCAAAGCTGCTGGGAGATAGAGAAAGGCAGAAGGGCACGCTTGAAGCCAGCATAGAAGAAGGTGGAAGAATATGCCTGGGAGGCATCATGTGACAAGCCTGTTGGTATTTGTAGCACTCTGTTTTATCATTAATGTAATTATTCCAGCCTTCATCATGCCTATGGAGTGCTATGGTACAGTTTGAAACTTTATTTACAGTGTTGTGTGATCCATGCTCTGTTTTAAAGAAGAATTTGCTGTTATTTGGGTGAAGGTACATAAATATAGAATACAGAGAGTCCCTCTGGCAGTAGCACTAAAAGTGGAAAAGTGGCAGTAAAAGTCAGCTACATCTGACTACAGAACTAATTGTACTGTTATCCAGAACGTGAGAGGATATTGAGATGTAAATGAAGTGGAAAATATAGCCTGAAACTTCACTTTTGTTGCCACTTTACCTGCAACTTCAGATAAGTCTCATTTCATAACAGATCGGTGTTCACAGCAGCACACAGCTAATGAAAAATATTTTTTGGGAAGAAAGAAAAGTAGCCCGAAATGTTTGTTTACAATATGAATATTATCCCATAGGAGTTGGCCACAACTGCTAAAAAAAAATGGAGAGACTGAATACTTACACTAGCTGTAGGAACAGCAGTAATACAAGTAGCAGTGGGCCCAGTGATGGCAGTTATATTTTCAGTACTCAAAAGTAGCTGTGGTAACAGTCTTAGAACCCAATCGCTACTTGACAAATAGCTTCTTGAACAATGGGCAGTGCTGTGGGATATCAAAGGACACACTTCACACACTAACAGTGTACCTACATTCAGTTTCCCTACCCAGCTCAACAGTGCCAGCATTAAGCCCCTAATATCCTTCAAAATCAATCCTGTCTCCTTGAAATTCATTTTTCTTCTTTTGCTTCTAATTTGTTTTGCAAAATATGTTTTGTAAGAAAAGTATTTGCTGGCTGGATTATTTTCACTGGCAAAGAAAACTGAAAATAAAACGCACGCTGTGGAGTCGAGTGATAATCCGCTTTGAGTTTATTACTATGAGTGACCCCTATTGTTAATATAAAATACTGATTATAGCAGGTGTAATGTTAAAAAGGTGTGGTTTAAGTTAAATGTTAATACAGTAAACTGGTCCCGTCTCATGCTTCAAGCCATCTTTTCAATATTTAACACTTTAAAAAACATGAATCAAGCTTAAGTTGCTACGAGCTGATATTGTAAGGAAAGAAATGAAATACATTGTCACTGAATGTTCTGCCGAAACGTTAATGTACGTATCAGACAGGGTTGCTAAAATGCACATAGCATCGCAGCAGGGCAGACAGTGACCGTGTACCAGGTTCTGTGTAGACTGCATTTGGTGTCTGGGTATGCCTACGATGACAACATTTACATCACATGGATCACATGAAGTAGTGGTTGTAGTGTTAGCACTGATAGCAGTAATACATTACATAGCAAGTCATAAACTAAGAAATATCCTGGCCATCCTTTCCATGGCCAAATAACATGGCCATAGGTAAAGGAAACCACTGCCATGGAACATAAATCCCATCTCTAGCGTTAAGATCAGTTTCTTCCCATCCATCCACCCCTACCCCCTCTGTCAGATGTTTCACTTAACAACACCACACTACTTCCTGCTCTGCAACTGAACACAGGTCATTTTAACCTCTAGAACAAAAGCCTAATGCTGTTGTTTTTCTGGTGAGCACAGTCTTTATTTAAACAACCCTAAGAGGCTACTTGTCATGAAAATGTAATGTGTCACTCCAAGTTGTTTGAACAAACAATTACACTGCAAAAACAGCCGTACTAGAAATATGCCAAATATTCTGAAATATAACTAACTTGTCTTGTATATGGCAAAAAGATCTGCCAGTGTGGTAAGCCAATTTTGCTTGGCTAGAATTCTTAAAACTAGCAAAACAATCTAGCCACTGAAAGACAGTAATGGACCTTAAAACTAGACAACATGCCAAAATTTAAGCATAGTGTGAAAAAATGTTTTTCAAATTAAAATTTTTTTTTTTACAGACATTTTTGTATGTGAAGCCACAGTACCAACCACTGCACCTCCATACCGCCTTAAGTGCAACAGACATCAATCTCTCATTCCTTTTGACTTCTTTATTGTTGACTCAGTATGTCCAGAGGCTGCACAGAACAAAGCATTCAAAAACAACATGAAGACCTTTGGTGGTCAATGTGAAAATGTAAATGATCTAAGATATCAC
>JAVQJD010080089.1:0-13948 GCA_036023655.1 Nannoperca australis
CTCCTCCACAAGGTGTTTCTGGGCCAGATGATATACAGTCAGGTCCATAAGTATTGGGACATTCTCATCTTTTTGGCTCTATACACCACCACAATGGATTTGAAATGAAACGAACAAGATGTGCTTAAACTGCAGACGTTCAGCTTTAATGTGAGGGTATTTACATCCAAATCAGGTGAACGGTGTAGGAATTACAACAGTTTCTACATGTGCCTCCCACTTTTCAGTTTCAATCCACTCAAGAGCTATTTGATGGACAGGTGTGGGCTATTGCCTCGTTATTTCATCATCAATTAAGCAGGTAAAGGGTCTGGAGTTTATTCCAGGTGTGACATTTGCATTTGGGAAATAAGAAGAAACAGTGAAATTGCAGGCCGTTCCACAGGCTGGGGCCACAGTTGCAAAAAACAGCCTTAGACTGGGCCCTTGGAGCAACCAAGAGACAACTACCAGAGGACCTGAGGGATCTAGTGGGCACATATCTTAAAAATGATTTTAAACATGTGTAATGTGCTCTCCTTCTGGTCCTGGTGAGCACTCAAGAATCTACATTTTGTATGAGTTGAAGTTGATCAATATATTTTTTTTGGTAAAGCATTCCAACAGTCCTGCCACTAGTGATAGAAGCGTTTTCTTGTCTGATTGGTGTGTTGTGGTTTTTGTGCACAATCATTTCTCCAGTCAACCTTTCTGATAGCGATGGGTTAATGTAGTGTTCTGTAGGAGCTGATTTCAGTCTTGTAAAATGTTCAAATAAAATGTTTTAATAGTTTATTGCTTATTTAATGAAATGTGTGAGAAGTCTTGTCCTCAGTGCACTCAAACCATCACCTGTGCAACTCTACAGCTTGCCAGCTAGGTGAAGGTTAGGTGGTGGTTTCCCCTCCATCACAGTAGCTCATATCATGGTAGATTAAAAGCCAGTGGCCAAAAACCCAATGACAATCCGTCTATCCAAGCAACAAACATAATGCACAGCACCCGTCCATCAAAGGCCAAACACCAAATGGGATGAACTGCTGAGCTTCTGTGGTGACATTTGACATTTTCATTAACTTGAGAGCCCACTACTTGTAGAGGCTGTCTTCTTTTATTTGGAGCTTGATATGAAGTGTCTTATTGATCTTGCCTCCCGGCATGCAATAACGGGAAATAATAACCAAGCATTATGTCCAGCCAACTGTTGACGGCCCCTCATGATCCAGGTTTGATCCACTCTGCGTATGCTCAGTGAGGTATGAGATTAGGCCCCGATGATTTGTGACTAACTTAATTCAACCCTGCCATGCAGAAGATATTTGAACTGCTGCGCCACATTTAGGGAAATTAGACTTTTTCAAAATCTCATACGGTGTGTGTCAGCTGTAGAGCACAACCTATAATTATGAAAAGTCTAAAAGCACTGCTATACTTTCATAGCATTGGGGAATAGTGGTTCAAGTTTTCACTAAATTGCATGCTTTGCTTAAATCACCTCATTCTTGTATTCAACATTTTTAGGTCCATTTAAACTTGTTAAAGGCAGCACCTCATCCATAGCAGCTTTTTTAAGCCAACCCTGACTGTCAGTGTTCTGATGAAATACTAATTTGCTGGTGATATGCCTTTAAACACTGGCCCTTAAGTGGTGCTAGGGAAGCTCTGGAGGATCCTTTGTGTCTCATATTTTATTTACAGAACAACTTCACCTCTGAAAACTTGAAATCAACTTCCAAGTTTTTAGATATTTTCCACATGACAGGATCTGGGTAGTTTCAGTTTGATACTACATAGATCAGTTACTGCTTTTTAAACTCACAACAATCAGTCATTTGAGATGCTATTTATCTTTTGTGTCTTCATTTCTTTTAAAGATTTTACATCAAATTAGTTTTTTTAGAAGTAACAAGAACAATAGAAGAAAGACAATAGATCATTTATTGCATTTAGTCAAATAGTTTTATCTAAGCATATTTATTAAGATTTGAACCATTTCTTCTTTGTGTACATTGCACAAGTACATTTTCTTTATGCACATTATATGTGTGATCTCTGGATAATTGTACAGAAGTTATCTGTTGGAATAATCAAATGAAAATGTTTAATAAGGAAATTCCATTCCATTCTAAGGACTAAATGTGTATGTTAAAAATTGAATCTCTTTTTCTGTCTTATTAGTCCTGGGATAGAAATGGATAGAAGGATGGAATACTAAACAATAAGCATTACAAATGAGTGAAGAGCTGTTGACTTCAACACTGAAATATATAAGTATGTTCTCTTTTAACATGAGAAAGTAGGGATTGTAATGTAATGAATGCAATTATATGACTGCAATAAAGGGTTGTCTTTCATTATGTAGTACAGTTTCAGATGGATTATTCATGGGCTGTCAAAACAACCATCAAAACTCCTGCGTTCACACCTTTAGTGTTATTAAGTGACTGCAGTGGGATCCAGTGACAGCTGAAGAAATGTAACCAAGGATCCTGCTATTAACAGAATATTAGTGCTTGTCTGTACGGATTCCATATTTAAATACACTGAATGTTAAAGAATAGCACCGAGGCACTTCTTCCTCATAGAGCTTGTGCTTGGTGCACATTCAGTTTTCATTGTGGAAGTGGGGAAAGGGGTCACACTACAAGTTAAGGGGGGAACTAGGCCATTCACATTGTTGTGCATGATGAGCTGAGGGTCCTGCCTTGAAAAGTGCAGCCTGTGGCCAAATGTCACAGAGCGGCAGAAACCCCTCTGGTAAGAAGGAAGGGGTTATTTCAATTGAAGACAAATATCTATGTCACTGAAGCAATGTCATACACACACTGTAAACACATGCATGGGCGCACATGTGTTTCTACATAATGCATAGGGTAAACAACATCCAATGTATGTTGAGCGCAGTATAGGGTTTCATAAATCCACAGAGGTACAGTTTTCTTGACATTTTAGACTGAGTCTGTTCTTAGCTACAAGAGTCCAACTACATTCTTAATACCTTGTAAGTTTGCTAGCCAGCATCTCTGTCAAATTCAAACAGTTACAACGATTAAAATAATAATTAATTTAACCTAACTATGTCCATTTCTGGCTTTGGAACCCCCAGTGGTAGTATAAGAAAAGACTACCGTATGTTTGGCTCATACATGATTAACTAGAAGACAAAACTGCCTTTTCACAAAATGCAATAACCTACAACATGAACTTCATTTGGAAATGCTGCTATCATGTCAGGTAAATTAGCAAGAACATAGTTGTTCCATGTCTTTCATTCATTTCATTGTGCTGTGTGATTGTTGTAAATTGATGTGTTGTATATATATATCTTGTTTTCAAGGAAAACTAAAGGTCAGTTTATTAGTCATGGGGAGTTTAATCTGGCTCTTGTGAGTTTTTCAATGGTCAGAACCACAATGCAACATTTTGCCAAATCTTGTTTCTTACTAGTTGAGTGAGAGCAAAGCAAAAAATGCAGTGTTCATTCAGCTACTTATCTGAAATGAGGTTGCACAAAGAGGGACAATCAGACCACAGACATCTCTCCTGCCAGACTGCGGTCATGAGATGGGATGGCGAGGAGAGTACGAGGCCTTGTTAGGGTAAAACCAGACAGGGTGGGAGCTTGTTTTTCCCCTTTCTGAGAGCGCTGCACATTATTTCCCACATGGTCCACAGGGAGACCGGGAGACCTACTTTCCCTTCACTGCCCAATCACAAACACAGAGCAGTGACTAACTCTGAGTTGAGGACACAGAGGACCCATGATGAGAGTCAGTAGGAAAGCAGCATGGGGTGAGTGATGACAGAGTGGGGAAAAAAGTGGAGGCGATGAATGAAATATTGCTGAGAATAACATGAATTTTGATGGGAATCAGGTGGACTTGTGCGACTTCATGAGGAGGAAACGTGATGAGCCAAAACTTTAAGAAGGAGCAGCTCTAGTGTTCATGTTGCATTGCGATAGTTGCATGTAATGATGTTGAGGCTCAGATGCTGTGAAACATACCTGAAACATACAGAAATATAATTGTGTAGTGTCACCTGTCAGAACAGGAAGATGTGTTAACTCATATGGTCTCATCAGTTATCAGATTTGACCTTTGTACTCGTCACTTTCTGTTGCTTGTGATTTTTCGTTTTTCTGAATTAGGCAGGTGTGACTTAAGTCTGATGAAAAATTACACTTCAGTTTAACAGGAAGGACAGAAACAGAGAGACACATTGACCATCACTATCATCAGCCCTCTTAGCTAGCATTTATAACGATGACTCTCAGGGCAGTTTTGCCACAAAAGGCTCATCAGTGGACCTATTTGACTCTGCCTTCATCAATAATAAACCGGAAGATCAGTTTCAGCCTCTGTGCAGGGCCATGTCTGGCCATGTGGGCACATATCATTATATCTGTTGAGGAAAAGAGCGAGTCAGTTAATTTTAGCATGGCAACTGCTGCCAGAGTTGAGTTGTACATGTAGCTCGTACAGATAGACCTCTGAGTTTGGCCAATTTCCTTGCGGTCACAGGACCATAGAATTTGGCACATACAGCTTTGAACAGCTGAAGCATTGTTTGCACACAATATGTATATTGTTGAAAGAACATAAATGGTGATTATGTGTACAGGGAAAAAACCCAAAAAGAATATGTATAAGAGTTAGAATAAGAGTTCCTTTTTAAGCTCATGTAAGTTAAGTTATGTACACATCCAGCAGATACAGAGAAATATCATGATTCATTTAATTCATCATTCATGTGGCTACCTAATTTTCCCTCACTTTTAGCTCTGTTTTGGTCTCTACAGAGATTGTGATGGGACACCAACCCTGACAGTGTTGATGGCCTGCTCGAACCTCTGAGCAACACATGATGATATTTGCATTTCCCTTCTTTCAGACTGCACATATTTACATCAAGTGGCCCGGTTTGCATTTTGCTGGACTTCAAACTCAAAGAATCCTTGAGACCAGTATTCCCCCTCCCACCACCACCACACCCGCTGTTTCCGTTTTGTTTCAGGTCACTGGCAGTGACTTGGGGCAGGAATGCCAAAGGCGTGCTCACAGTCAGCAGCTAGTGCTAATGGCTGTCCCACAAGCATCAAATTGTGGGAAAAGCTGCTCTGAAAGTGACAGGGCAAAATGTCACTGCGTACAACATTATGGGGAACATGGTCAGTGTCTATCAAGCATACACAGCTCAGAGGGAAAACAATTACAAAATCACAAGGCTACAGAAGACTACACTGATACAGTGGAAGCTATTTGAACAAATGTCAGCTGCTGTATTATGGGTGTTTTTGAAGCCTTATTAATATATGAAAATATCATATGTCCAAGGACAATGTGGATTTTCACACAGCAGCTCTGTACAATAAAAAAAACTAAACTAAACTGAAAACTGAGCTTTGATGGTTGTGAGGCACTTTACTGTATCTATTTACAGTACGCAGAAACATTTATTGACTACAGAATTTTTGTGCATGATTTTATCAGATAATAAGTTAAATCAAACAAATAATCTATATTTTTATATTAACAATGGTTCAAATAACAAAGTGTAATGTGAAATAGGTCACTTATAATGATGATCACACAGAGAATGTGGACGTTTTACCATCTTTTAGCTCATTGTTTTGCTTTTCCTTCTCCAAACCTTTCTGTTTTTATTCACTCTCACTGTTCTCATCAGTTTTGTGCCCAACCGCAACAGGCAGCTGTTTTTATCATAAAAATGCTTTCATAAACCCATAGTACACTTCCCGTCCAACACCAAACAGCGGACAAAGTTAGCGACTAGCTGGTGAACATAGTGGAGCATTTAGCAACTTAAGAGCAGAATATATTTCCCTCAGGAGTCGTTGGAGACTAAAGCAGAGCTAAAAGGAGTGTGAATATTGGACTCATACTCATCAAGTGAATGGAAACCGAACTCCAGATGTATGCTAATGTTGCTTCGTTTCTGCTGGAACAAGCAACTGTTTGGTAACATGTTTGCCATATCAATATTAATACCAATATTTATATCTTGTTAAGCTGCCCCGAAGTGGCCAAAGAAATCAAGCTATTGCACATGAAAGCCTCAGTGTTTTATGTTTTAATCCCTCTGAAGGCAGGCTGCAGAAACATGTTGGTTTTAGGGAGTCCAAATATTAAGCAGCAACTCCATTTTCCTTGTTCAAATCATCATTCAAATATTTTTCACAGCAATAATTCAATGTTCAACTTCAAGTTTTATGTCTTCATTCAGTAGGTATTTTTTGTACATTCATCGTTAAAAACACAGTAAACTACAATACACAGATAAACAATTAAAACTGTAGGAACTGTATTCTGCTGTCAAACTAAATATTAGAGGTTTTCTGTATTTCATGATCTATTTTAATACCCATTTTACCAGCAGTTTTGCTTCTTTAATCAGATGATGAGGTGTTTCTGCATTTTACAAATCATTACCACCCTTAAATTGCTTTCACCTATCAACCGACATTTACTAATTGGGTACGGATGTCGAAAAGTCTGAACACTGTAGGTCAGGTCATCTCAGGGGCAGCTGATCCGATGATGTTGAGTGTTCCTGCAGTCATCGTAAATAATGAAATGTGGAGGTGTTCTATCAAGGTGAAATATCCCTTTAACATATTTAACATGAGAACCTCTATCAACAGGTTCACATTCCCTTATTTCTGTACCTTTGTATCCAATTAGCAACTTCATTACTGTATCCACTGGACTGGAAGAATTACATTGTACTGCAGAAATTGTTAATATCACCATTCAGTGTTTGCCTTGTCATAAACTATTACATAGAGGCAACTTTGGTCACTGATCCAAACCTAAACAAAGGTGTATCCCGACCATCATCATCCATGCTATCACTGATTAACATGTCTTTTAATATGTGGACTAACAAGAACAAGAACTAAACAGACCAATATTTTCAATTACGATCAGCTTAGAAAAATTCCATTTATCGATCATGCCATCACTGCCTTGTATGAAGTATGAAGTAGTTTTAGCACTTCTTCCAATCCAGTTTGCTGACCAGTTTGCTTGTTTTCTTCTTGAACACAGCATGGAGGAGACGGTGCGAACGCTAATACAGAACCAGGACTCCCTGGAAGGGCCCAAGGTGGACCCCCTGGACCTCATGAAAGCATACAAGGTACAAAAAAGAACTCCAGTCACCACAGGATAATATGTTTGGTCCTTTGGTATTATTTTGGTTTTATAACACTGGTGTTAGTGTTGTTCTTGCTCTCACCATTTTAATCTGAATCAACTGAAATCTTGTCTGGAAACTTTAAAAACATTCTGAACTGGCATACAGGTTATATGATCAAGTGAAACAGTAGTTTGAGCACCATTTTTCACTAATGTAATACAGAACTGTAATAAGAAAATATGTGAACAATTAACCAACAATCATTTAAATTGCAGATAGAACACTTGGGGATGATTTACCATTAGATCTACTATTGAGCTCACCTGGGAATGGATTTTAAAGCCTTTTTACTGTGTAAGCTTAGCCAAAAATAATTAACCCTAAAATGTAATAGCTTACCTTCTGGGAACCGGTGTTAGGTCTCTAGATGGAGATGATTCCCCACAATGTGACTGTGAGACAGACTTTTGTCCCCACCACATGCATGTGACACCCACTTTAGATGATCAGCTTGGATGCAATTTACTATTTGTATTGGCGTGGATAGATGTGCCAGACATAAGAACTAATGAACAACATACCAAATCCAAACAAGGCTCATAATTTATAATACTCATTAGTTAGGGCTCAACCTAATCTTGTCTTCTTCCTTTTTATGCTACTTTCCGTCTCGTGTTTTTTTCTTGCTCTTTTCAAACCAAGGCTTTTTAATATTTGGTTTGTGCAGTTTTCTACACTAATCATTAATGCAAAGTGCTAAATAATGCAACATTACATTACAGGCCAATAAACATTTCATCATCTAATCTCATTCAAGCAAGTATGAAGCTCCAGTGATAAGATAAGAGAAAATAAAATGTTAGAGCACAAAATGTTGATGACTAAAATAAAGTAAAGATATTAGACAACCATGAGTACCACATGGACACAAGTATGCATTTGGAAAAAGACAGTGATTCATACCCAAAATAAATAATAGAAATAAATTATGTTTTATGCATTCAAACAATACGTCCTGGTATTGTTGAATATCTTCTAAATACAGCTGCAATACAGATTTCTGTGTCTAATTAGCTTTATCTCAAATATTTTTGTTGTTGTTTTTATTTTCACCATATGTATACTAACGTCCAGAAAATTGGGATGAAACCAGACTTATTTACAACCAAGTACACTTCCTGGAGTGAGCACTTGAATATGAATTGCTATACCATTCTGCCACTTTGAAGGTTCATAAAATATGTGTTAATATAAGTTGGCAGTCATGGAGGCTATGAGGCTTGCTGCAGCAAAAATTCCATTCCTATTGAACTACAATTTATATGTGGGAAAGCCAGAAACAAAATCAGGAAAGCAAAAATAGACATATAGAAGTGAGATAATAAATTACTTTATACAAACAGACATACATCCTTCCCCTCCCCCTGAGCTCAATACCACTACTTCCTCATTGCTGCTGCTCCTTGTCCATAAAAACATTCAGCTTTAAAAACAATAACTCATCTCATTAATCCTTTACATACTCCTGCACTTAAGAGTTCTCAGTTGAACTGAGCAGCATAAGCATATTGCTGGAGTCCCTTTTTCTGCCCACCTGTTACGGGAAAGTCCATCGTTCCCTAGTGTTTTAGCCGTCATTTGGTCTACCAACTTTTGAGGAAAATATGTGTCTCTGTGGTTTGTTAAATGTCTCACTCTGTTCACCAGCCACTTGTTAACTTTTGCTGTCCACGGTGTGTTCTTTTATTAAATCACATGCAAATGACACAGTTGTTGTTTATTGCTATTATAACAGGAGCCCATGATATGAAGAATTTCTTTTTCTTTTCTTTGTGACTTTAAGGCATGCATGTTTGAGTCACTCTCTCTCCCTCTCTCTCGCTACATTTCAGGACAAACTCCTGGAAGAAATGTGGAAGCAGCAGGACAGTCTGGAGGGTCCCACAGCCACAGCAGCAGAGATACCTGCATCGCCTGAGGCTGGCGGAGGAACGGAGGAAAATTCAAAGGACAGCAATCCGCTGTTACAGCGACTCAGAGCCCTGGAGGTAAAGGGGATTGCATCGTCCACTTCTTGCCCTTCCCCCAACTGTTCCCCATTTCCCCACCACTCTTCAAAGACAGCACACTAGGCTGTTTTGACTAAACATCATTGCACTGGTTACATTCCTTATTTAGGAAGGATTACAGGGTAGGTAGGGTTGTTAAAGACATGACATGGCATTATTTGACCCCTAACACTTTGACTCTGGCTGGCTGATCGCAGATCGATAAACTAATTATCACTTTTTTCTCACTTTCACTGTAGCACAGGTCAGCAAATTGTGACCTGTGGGCCAAATCTGGCCCTCCACTAAAATGATTTGGCCTACTCAGTAAAATCTTAAAGCTTGAGGCATGTTGCAGAAATCTGTGTAGACCCCATTTTGTGGTGTCAGACTGGGTAAGCTAGGCTATTTTAAATCATTAGGGAAATCTCAGATGCTTAAATGTAATTCAAAAAGCTGCCTAAGGTAAATAAATAAATAAATAAATTCCTCACGAATGCTGGAACATGAAACCTGTCAGTTATACATTTAAATAAATTTATCATTTGAAAATACCAGTGAGACGTGTCGATGACAAACAAGCACATTCAGTGTTTCATCGTGTCTCTATCCATCTTTAAATATTACAGAAAATAATTTGTCATTATGCAGAAGAGCAGACCTAAAGGCAATAAAAAAAGATCAGAAGGCAAAGGAGTTATTTATATCCAAGAGGTGATAATTAAAAGGCTGACAGGGTAGTTAACATTTGCAGTCAGTGTTCCAGTGAATGTACAGTATGCCTCTCTGTCACAGCTTACCATCTGTTGAGAGGTCTCAGACAGCCAATATTGATTGCACTACTATATCTGCTGCAAAGCATAGCCTACAGATAAAATTTACCTATAAACAAAATTCACTTCACTATTTCTACTTTGCATGTTTTGTTTTACTGGATGTAATGTGATTTTGTGATGGTCATGTTTGTTAAAATAGACCGATTTACATTATACCACTGTCATAATTAATAGTTAAAAAAAAAAAAATGATGTAATGAATGAAGTAATGATAATTACAGAAAAGAAAAAAAAGAAAAGAAAAAAAAATATATATATAGTTATTGGCTCATAAGGCGTGACCTCATTAAACCCAGAAAATGTTTGAATTGTTAGTACTGGTGTTGCATAGGTGCTAGTGTTAGGTGAGAGCAGATGTAAACAGGGATAGTTATTGGATGCCACACCTACTGATCTCTGGGAATCCCAGACAAATAAAATAAATATATTGAGATTTCATGAAACCACACACAAAAGCATCACACTCTTTCTCTGAATCACAACCCAGTCACATCTCACCACACAGACAAGATACACTTATTTTTAGATTCAGTGTGATTTACACTTTCCAAGAAAATCATTATATCTGATGTCCAATAAATGTCCATAAATCTGATTAGAAATCATGGATAAAAATACTTCTTATACCTGTAGAACTTGCATTAGATTCATCACATTCTTAGGTTTTCTTCAGTATCAAAGTAAACCAGTGATAGTTTTCTATTCATGCATGGGTACATTACAAACAGGAACTGCTGATAGCTAATCTGGTGTACTTTTAATGGTGCCAATTTGCCAAAATGTAAATAAATATAGGCTAAAATTACAGGGCTCAAGTTGTAGCACACAGTGTAATTGAATTTATGGCAACATTATACCTACCCTAAGCCACTCTGAGCTAGCCGGGAAATTTCAATGTAGATATGTGAGTTAACATCAATCCATTCTGGCATATCGCTGAGTAAAGTTGATTTCTGTTCTCAGAGCATATTTCTGTGACTTAACACTGCCTGTTTACTGTTTGTAAGTGGCCATGGTATGAACTGCTGAATGAAGCATTAACAACTCCACCGCGATCTGATGGCAGACTACTAGTTGCTAATGTTAGCCTCTTCTACTGCACTGCCCGCTGCTTTCAGGTCGCGGTGGAGTTGTTAGCGCTCCTTTCACTGGTGACTTTGTGTGTGAGGCCATATGGACAGAAATGTTAGATTTCATCAAAATGAAGCCGTTGCTTTATAAACAGCAGTACTCGCTTCGACCCTGTTTACTGTACTTTCTCAGAGAAAAGCTCTTTAGCAGCAGCTCCCCCTGCTGTCCATAAGGTGCCTCTGCGCCCCAGCCGCTTCAACCCCCCCTCCTTTGAGCCACGCCACCTCATTTACATGGAGAGAGGGGGGTAACACAAAACTAGGGAAAGAAGTTGAATTAGTAACAAGCATTAATGGGATATGAGTGTGTACAAATGGAGAGGGAGAGGAAGAGAGATAGACCAGCAGTCTAGGCCTATAGCAGCATAACTAAGGGGTGCCTCAGGGTTCACCTGAGTCAGCCCTACTATAAGCTTTTTCAAAGAGGAAAGTCTTAAGCATACTCTTGAATGTGAGCAGGGTGTCCACCTCCCGTAAACAAACTGGAAGCTGGTTCCACATAAGAGGAGGTTGAGTAGTGCCTATAGTATAGAATAGTACCTGACCATTAAGTGCTATGAAGATGAGGAGAACATTTTTAAATTCTCTTTTGGATTATACAGGAAGCCAGTGTAGAGAAGGTAATATTGGAGAAATATGATCTCTTTTCCTGGTTCTTGTCAGTAAACGTGCCGCAGCTGGAGATCAGCTGGAGAGTCTTAAGTGACTTATTGGTGCAGCCTGATAATAGAGAGTTGCAATAATCCAGCCTAGACGTAACAAAAGCACGGACTAGTTTTTCTACATCTTTTTGAGACAGGATGTGTCTGATTTTTGCAATGTTACTTAAGGGAAAAAAGGCAGTCCTTGAAGTTTGTTTTATGTGAGAGTTAAAGGACATATCCTGATCAATGATAACTCCAAGATTCCTTCTGGTGTCACTTGAAGCCAGGGCAATGCCATCTAGAGAAACTATGTCTTTAGATAATGTGTTTTTTCAGTACAATAACTTCAGTTTTGTTTAACATCATAGAATTGCAGGTCATCCAGGTTTTGATATCCTTGAGGCATGCTTGAAGTTTAGATAATTGATTGGTTTCATCTTGACTTGATCGATAAATATAATTGGGTATCATCCGCTATGTTGTTGTAACCAGGGACCGCTCATCAATCCCAGAAGATTACACACAGACACATCCGCCGACACCATCTTGCCAGCCTGAGCAGATATGGTGTCGCCAGTAAAAGACCCCACAATGAACAACACCTCTCCCAAACTATATACTTCCGATGCCGGAAGTTGGGGAGATCAGCGGTGATTAGCAAGCTAGTGCAACACAAACATAGCAATAGCCGAATTGCTACTTATCGCCAGCCCAGGGCTAGCGCCAATAACACTCAGGGTATCTTAGCATAATACAGTTGTAGGCATGACGCCGGCGGACTCACCACACTGACCACGGTCCCTCCTCGCCACGGGAACGAAGCTCGTGGCCCGGTTCAAGGAGGACAGACCCCGCCAGAGGTGCCTGTAACTCACCCGTGCCGCATCACCCGTGACGCATCACCCGTGACGCATCATCTGCCCGTCGTTGATGGCTAGCACCTGTGTCCTCCACAGGACGGCCGCCGCCACCATATGAATCTGCAGCACCTTGACAGCTCAACGCATTCATGGGTGAGCTCAACGCATTCATGGGTGAGCCAGTCGAGAGGACCAGCCAACACAGCGATATAGTCTGTCAGAGTGTGCCGCGCCGGCATAACAACGGCCGAGATATCGGACCGTCGTCCGGTACATGTCAGCGGAAAGTAGCGGTCGGCTGGGCGGAAAAAGAGAAGCCATCTGGGCGGCAGCCGCCCCCACGACTTCGACCTTGAAGGCCCCCCGTTACCGGCGCCGGGCCAGTACGAAGGGAGCGGACAATTTCCAGGAACCGGGTCCGGTACTCATGTTCCTCCCTGGGGAGGGAGCACCGGACCAGCACGAATCGGCCTCCACCTGGTGACATTGCCCCAGACACACGAAGCAAGTCACATGAGGATCTTCTGCCAACATGGGAGAAGCACAGGCAAAACAAGGTTTGCCAGCCATCGTTATTCTTGGTAACCCATCTCTACCTCTGGGTGAGCACACAAGCGACACCGGATGCGGTGTATGTATCTTGCTTGTAGAACTCTCACAAACGACAGGTTGCTGGGTATCCCTTATACTGTGTTTGGGCTTTCGGAGCGTGTGGCGGAGCCTTGACCTGAATTAAAAAAATAAATTGGAAAAAAAAGCACTGTCACTAAACAATGAAAAATAAATATTTGCAAAATATTTGCATAAATATTTATTTTACTTGGTTAATGCGACTTCTGCTCCTGAACCTCTGCGCACAGCGTCTGCACATCGTGGCTGTACGAAGTCACTTTCATCTTTACGCAGGACTGGAAGCTGTCGTCTGCTCAAATACGTATGTGGATCCGAAGATCGACAGGATGAAAGTCTCGATAAATGCACGCCGTTTTGGCGGGTATACCGGCTTCCGCGAGTGTGAAAAAAAATCCTGAATCCTGAATCCACCGACATGTTGGTGGCTTGGATGAAGAAATCATTGAAGTTAGTTGATTAAGGTTGATGGGAGAAAAGCAGTCTAAATATATTAGGTTTTATAGTTGTATCTCAGATCCCTGTGTTTGAAGATTCAATTCTATTTCAATTCAATTCAATTCAATTTTATTTATATAGCGCCATATCATAACAAAGTTATCTCAGGGCACTCAATCACATGGAGCCGGTCGAGACCAACTTCCACACACACAAAGACCC
>JAVQJD010080090.1:0-19865 GCA_036023655.1 Nannoperca australis
ATGTCTTGACTCTATTTTCTATTCATTTCACAACGTATGGTGGTGAATAAGTGTGACTTTTCATGGAAAACACAAAATTGTTTGGGTGACCCCAAACTTTTGAACGGTAGTGTACCTACCTTATATATATGAAACATATATAAAAAAGGTTAGAAAATGAAATCTAAGACAGTTTTTCTGTATTTTGCAGTTCTAATAAAAACTTTTAGAGCCCCAAAAGCCCGACAGGAAGGACCTCTTTGACAAATAAACCAATAAATAAAATTGACGAAGCATTTCACCTTTCACCCGGAGCTGAGCGTTGGATTTGGCATTGGCTGCTGAGAAGTCGACGCCTCCGGCCATGTCCATACGGACATTATAGAGGATCAGCATGTGTCTGGTTCCTTCCTCCTTAATCTCAACATCCTGACACAAAACACAAACTCACTAGTGAGATATTTCAATACGTCACTATTGAAATACTTCATTACAAGCAAAGGTCTTGCATTCAGAACTTTATTAAGTTAAGTACATAAGTGGAAACCATGAATACCCAGAAAACCCTTAAAGTTATTTATGCAAAATGGCACCATACAATTTTTATATGTTGTACAAAATGAGAAAATTATTACTGATGCATTAATCATCATATATTTGACATGTGCAACAAATGCAGCAGAATAAAAAGAGCAGCATTATGGTAGAAGAATAAAGCAGCATAAAATGAATTGCCTGATAATTTAATGTAAGTTCAGCTCTTGAATGACTTACTTAGTACTTACTGTACCCCTCCCCCAATACATCTGAACTGTCTTTATCAGAAACGTGCTTCATGCAGTCCACATGCGACTCACAGGACACTGATGCAGAGCGTCTCCCTTCAGCTTCCAGTTTCCGTGGACGTCCTCCTCTGAAATCTCCGTTTCAAACTTGGCTGTTTCTGTCTCTGTGACCTCGACACTGTACAGTGGACGGACAATCTTGATGTCGCGCTCTGCAGGGGAGGAAGACCAGGACAAAACAACCACTAAGTGCTGCTAGCGCCCCCTAGACACTGAAACGTTCATTAGTTGTAAAGCTTTAAAGGAAAGTCTGAGCGGAGAATCACGTTGGTTTCTCGGGTCTGACTCTCTGTTTGTTACGTATCTGACATAACTGCTGTAAAATATGACATACCTCTGGGCTCCTTTTTTTAGACTTGATATGAACAAAAGCTGCCAGAACTCTAAAACAAACAACTAAAAGCTTTTTAATTGTGCTTCAGTACAGTTTCACTTTTTGGCCAAATGACATGCCACGCTGATGATACTGAGCTTTATGAGGCAGTCAATATTTGACGCTGTCAGGCAACATCCTGCTTCTAAAGTTTTATGGAACTAAGATGAAACATACGATCTTATTATGTGTTAGTCTCCCACCCTCTCTTGTGTTCTATACTGTAGAGAAATCAGCATATATTTTACTGAATAGAGGCTGTAACGATGGATGTTGTAGTACGTTGTACAGATTATAAAACCTAAAGATAAATTTGTGATTTTGGGCAAAGTAAACAAAAACCTACTTGACTTTACTATCTTAAGACCAAATGCTTGTGGGGTAAAATCCCACCAACTTCCCCCCCATGTATCTCCACAGGATTTACCTTCAATATTGAGGTTGGCTGCGGTTTTGTCGGAGCCACAGTCGCAGGTGTACTCTCCGATGTTGGCTTTCTCCGCCTTCCTGACTGTCAGAATGCGCTTCTTGCCGTCAGAGCTGATGGCGATGTTCTTGGAGGGAGTAATCTCCTTCCCGTCCTTGAACCATTTGACGTCAGCGGCGGCTTTGCTCAGTTCACAGACCAGCTTCACCTCGTCCTTTTCCACGGCGGTGTAGTTCTGCAGCTTGGTGGTGAAATACAAGTCGCCCTCTGCAGAAAAACAAGACATTTTTATTCCAGAAACCAGGAGTCTAGTTTTTGGTCTCTAACCAATGTGGTTTGTTTCTAATTAACAAATTATCTCTTTTAACAAACATACAATTCATCAAAACTTAAACACCTACCTTCAACAATACTGACTAATCTGGACTAAAGTAACATTTCTGTTTGCATCTAACCCAACATATGAACAACAAACAAACGGGTCTGCAGCAACTGGAAATGTTTACTGGGTCACACTGACCGATGACGGTGAGCATGGCGGTCAAAGTCTTGTCCATGGCCTCCACTTTGATCATGGACGTGTCGTCGATGGTGACCTCCTTGAAGGCCAGCGTGTGGATTTTTCCGTGATCCGACATGTGCACCACCTTGCTGGGAAGCAGACGGACATCGTTCTTGTACCAGGCCACAGAGATCTTGTCATGAGAGAGTTCAAAGCTGAACTCGGCCGTTTCTCGCTCCTTCACCGTCACGTCTTTAATTGGTTTGACAAACTCCAGGCGGATACCTGCCGCAGAAAAAACCCTTGGTCATACAACCAATCACAAAATCAGTTACGAATGAGAGGAAGCTTTTAAAGAAAGCCAGAGGTACCTTGTATGACGAGTTTGCCGGTCGTCCTCTTGTCCTCGGCCTCAAACATGTACTTTGCCTCGTCGTCGTAGGCGGCCGACTGGATCAACAGAACGTACATGTTTCCTTCCTGGATCATCTGGTACTTGTCGTCGCTCTGCAGCTCCTGTGAACCCTTCAGCCAGCGGAAACTCTTCGGAGGTCTCGACAACTCAACCTCAAACCTGGCCTCGTCCTTCTCGTACACCTGAACGTCACTCAGTGGCGTGAGGAAGTTCAGTGGAAGTTCTGGAGAAAAACATTCAATACAGTCTGATTTGTAAAGCGCCACATCATAACAAAGTTATCTCAGGGCACTTTCTCGTATAGAACAGGTCCAGACCGACTCTTAATAAAGAAAAAAAACATAAAGAAAGGTTTTAATTTGCTGCCGTGCTTTGGTCAAGTCAACTTACAGGTAATCCTGTGCCCTAACACAGTTACATGTCAAAATACAGGCAGAAAGTGCACCGCTTCTGGTGTTTATTAATGAATATATTGAGGACTGAACCACATTTAAAGCCCTCCCAAATAATCAAGGACTGGTTTTAATTCTTTTAAATGCAAAATGAGAAATTTCCACCTGGACTGACAGTAACTGAGTAAGTAACTGAAGCAAAGTTGCTGTTGGTTTACCTTTGACCTTCAGGTTAGCAGAACATTTGGCGTTGGCGGCGGCGTACGCCACCTCGCCAGTCATGGACACTTTACAGTTGTAGAGGATCAGCGTGTGTTTGCCTCCCTCCTCGATGATGTCAACATCCTGTCAAACAATATTACACACAGTCATCGGTTATATTTATTAATGTGGGGAAGCGGCTTCACACATCAATAAAACCATCTAAGCGCTCACAGTGGATGGACTGAGGACTTCTCCGTTCAGTTTCCACTGGCCGTGGACGTCTTCCTCCGAGATCTCCACCATGAATCGAGACGTCTCTCCGTCAAACAGCTCCACGCCATAAATTGGCCGAACTACCTTGATGTCACGAGCTGGAGGGTTTGAAAATTTTGGGACAAAAAGATTGTAACTTACATTCTTTAGGTTTCTACACAAGGACCAGGACTGTGAGGTGTAAGAAAGAAAGAGTTAAGAAATGAGATTTATAATTTCTCTAAATCATAATTTTGTCTCACACTTGTTTTACACACGAGACATTTCTCTCACAAATTATAATTCATTAATCTCTGAGCTTTTTATTCATGTCGCATGTAAAGATCTGTTTCAATAAAACAGCTCTGCAGATGTTTACCTTCAATATTGATGGTGGCCGACGTCTTGTCTGTTCCACAGTCACATACATATGTGCCTTTATCGCTCTGCTCCACCTTCTTCAGGACAAGAGATCTCCGAGGGCCCTCCGACTTCAGGACCACCATCTTGGAGGCGACGATCTCCTTCTCGCTGTGATACCAAACGACAGGGACGTCTTTGCTCAGCTCACAGTCCAGAGTCACCTCGTCTTTCTCTGTGGCCGTGTAATCCTGCAGCTTCACCACAAAGACGGCGTCGCCCTCTGGAACGGAGCCGAGAGAGAGTCAGAAACGTTACGTTTGCACAATACTAATAACTAATAATAATTCAGCAGTTCAATTCAACGATATATTAAAGGATAATTCCTTTTTTTGTACAACTTTGGTTTAATAGTTTGTATTTTATTTTTAGCACTTTTCGGAAACAACAAAAAACGAGGCAGCAACTCTTTTGATAACAAATTCAAACATTTGCTGGTTCCAGCTTCTTATACATCTCAGATTTTCTGCTTTTCTCTGTTTTATATGTGAAGAAACTGTCTGTATGTTTAATGGATTTACAGTGCTGATGCTATAAAACTGTCAAAATAAAAGCCATGTTGTTATAAACCAGAATTATCCTTTAAGCCTTTAGATATTCTGTGACAGGAAATCACACGTTGCCTGATGTCTGACACAGCGAGCAGCCCTGAACTTACACACAGAGGACAGGAAAGAGTGTGGTTACCTATGACTGTCAGTTTCGCCATGGAGTAAATCCCTTTGGCCTCTGCCTTTACCTGGCAGGTATCATCTAGAGTCAGCGAGCTCATTTCTAGACTGTGTTTCTTTCCTTCCACGTGTGTGATAACCGTTCGGCTCACATGGAGTTTGACTTCGTTTCGGTACCAAACCACCGGCACGTTGTCGTGACTCAGCTCCAGCTCAAAGCGAGCCATTTTACCTTCTTTCACCGTTTGGTCCTGAAGCTGCTGCACAAATGTGAGCCTCATGCCTGTAATACATGAGGTTGGGGGGGGGGTTGTTGCCATCTGACACTTTTAAGCCACAAACATGGAATGACAACATAAGAAACATGAAGCGTGAGGTTTCTGGCTGCCACTTACCTTCCACCACCAGCTCAGCGCTGGATTTGTGGCCCAACACTTCCATCGTGTACTGAGCCTCGTCGTCAAACTCACAGCTGTTTATGATCAGCATGTGTTTCTTTCCATCATCAATTATTTCATATTTAGGGCTCGGGGTGACAATCTCTGCCCCCCTGAACCACATGACCTTTGACACATCCTTGGTGATGGTGCATTCAAACTTAGCCTGTTTCTTTTCAGGCACAGAAACGTCCTTCAGCGGCTCAACAAAGCCCATTTGGATTTCTGGGAGGTGCGAATAATTCAGCAGTTATTCACACGCTTTTCTTACCGTGATGCTTCTGAAATCCCTCCGTTTACAGAGACCCACAAACGCAGCAGCTTCCAACAGACAACATAAAATAGAGCAACTTTAATTTGCTTTAATACCTTTGACAGTGAGCATGGCGCTGGTGACGGCGTTCAGAGCCTGATAGGACACTTCACCAGCCTGATCCAGCTGGACTTGTTTTAGCGTGAGGAAACGTTTCCTGCCGTCAGATTTAATGTCGCAGGTCTGAGAAACAAGGACCAAACAAATACTCCAGTTTTACATCCAAAAACAAACTTTGGATAGTGATCTATCTTTCTTATTTCTATCTAACAATAAACTCATCAGCTACATGTAGTCTTTCCACAAAGTATCTGTGTTTCAAACTTTACAGGAGATGAAGTAGTCCACATTTCTATTAAAAACCTTACCGGAGACCTCATCAACACCTGGCCCCTCAGCTTCCATTCACCGACTACATCGTCTTCAGATATTTCAGTGTCAAAGTTCGCTTCCTCCTTCTCAACCACCTCCACACTGGAGAGCGGCTTGAGGATCTCAGCCTCACGCTCTGAAACAACACGAATAGCATCAGCAGTCTGAAAGACTGCACGTATTGCTGGACCTTCTCATCTGTAAATGTTACACAAACCTCCGAGTGTGAGTTTGGCCGTGTATCTGCGATCCTCAACCTCAATGGTATAGTCTGCGACGTCGTCAGGCTGGCAGTTGTTGATGTTGAGCGTCATATCCTGTCCATCTTTGTTAATTTCCACCTTGTCAGAAGGAGTGAGCTGGTTGTCTCCTTTGAACCACTTCCAGTTGGGAGTGTCCTTGAACAGCTCACATTTGAACGTGGCCTTAGCCTTCGGTTTCACATGCTGGTCTCTCAGTGGCTTTACCAGCCAGTCTTTGATGATTTCTGAGGACAGACAGTTCAAGTGATTTAAAACAGCTCAGAACAAACTCTGCTGTCTGTTTCCCTAACCTTTGTTAGCTAATCAGTTTGCCATTAGCTGCTCCGGTCCCAAACTAGCTTCTGTTTCCTGATGTTATCATAGTAAAACTTGGTAAAACTTAGTAAAAGTGAATGCTTTGTCAGAAGACAACTAGAGAAAATAGGTAACTTAAAGATTTAAGACAAGACATTGTGTTGAGCTTCTTCAACATGATCTCCTGACGCTTGTCTTCTTCTTCAGTTAGTTGTCAGGTATAAGAGTGATCGTAAGAGTCGGTCTGGACCTGCTCGAGAAAGTCCTGAGATAACTTCATGATATGGCACTAAATAAACATAAGTGAATTATGACTTCTAAGGTGTTGCAATGACTTGTTTTATAACCTAAAACTTGTATTTGCAGAAATGACTTCAGGTAATGACGGCTAATGCAGCGTACTGTTATGTGTTGCTGTATAGTGATATGTAGAGGAAAAAAGTCCTATCATCTTCTGCGTTGACAGGAAGTGATGTCAAGAGCAGCCAGATGTCACATTGTGATTGTTTTGGGTCACTTTCAGCCTGAATGTTGGACTGTTACCTTCCAGTCTGAATATCAGGAGAGTTTAAGCCGGTCTGCTGACTGCTTACCAATCACTTTGACGTTTGTCGTCGTCTTGACATCCTCCTGTCCTTCTACCTCACATGTGTAGGCGCCAGCATCTTCTTCTGTGGCGTTCTGGATGGTCACAGCGTGCTGCATACCAATGATATTAATTGCCACCTTTCCAGCCCGTTTCTTCAGGAGGGAGCCGTTACACTTCCAGATCACATCTCTCTCTTTGTTCAGCTCACAGGTCAGGTACATAGGCTGACCCTTCATACAGGATGTCTCTGGTTCCAGTTCTTTCAGCCATTTCACAGGCAGCTCTGCATCATGACAAAAAGTCTTTTAAAAAACTGTATTTGTAATACAATACAGTTTCATACAATTCCTTTGTTCTGGTGCCAATACTGTACCTGAGTTTGAGAACTTGTTGATGTCTATAAAAAGCTTGTTTAACAAAATGAATCACATTTCTTAAATACGTTTGTGTAGTTTACCTTCAACGACGAGCTTGGCTGTGCATGTTATTTCCTTGCCGGCGTTCTTGGCCACACAGGTGTATTCACCAGTGTCGGACAGCTGCACATCAATAATGTTCAACTTGCGATCTTTGCCATCAGCTGTGAACTTGTGCTTGGGGCCCTCGCGGAGATTGCTGCCATCTTTCATCCATGAAGTGATGGCAGTGGAAGGAGAGACCTCACACTCAAACACAGCAGCTGAGCCGATAGACTCGGCCTCCTGCAGCACAATGTCCTGAATCTTCTTGACGAACTTCAGGGGGACGGCTTTGAGCTTGAATCCTCCGAAGGGTTCCTCTGGAGGTGACGGGCCTTTTCCGCCAGGCCTCAGGCCCCGGCCCTTGCCACCATCACCAGGAGATGGGGTTTGTCTTGCTGCAACATCACATACAAAAACTCATCTAGTTAGTTTCAGACATAATGTTGAGTGAAGAATCACACGTTGGAAAGTGAACCATGTGCCTACCGTGAACTAGATGTCATTCATTTGACAGAATCTCACAGTTAACAAAAAAATCTATTTTAAGTCAGCAGTGTTAGAAGAGCACAGAAGATAAGATTATGTTAAGACTATGAATCATGCAGTCACTCTTTATGAGCTTCCAGCAGGATTCCTTGAAGATCTTTGAAGAAAAAAATACAAGACCTAACAAACCACACATACAACACAGAGAAACAGATCCAGCAGTCTGCAGCAACTGTGGAGCTAACTACCAAAACACAGTCAGACAGAATACCAACCTGTGTTTTTACACTCTGTTACTTGTGTGACTGCAGAATAACCAACCGTAAATAGCTTTGTTGTGTCTGTTTTAACAGGTATCACCAAATGTTCTACTTACTACTAATACCGATATGCTGTTGTGCTCCTGTTAGCTGTTGTCAGTGTAGGAATGTAAAGCTCACTGTTGGTCGGGGCTGGGTATCATTCAAGTACATTTAGTGAGACCTTGCTTTTCTAGAAAACTTCAAAGTTCTCAAACATCATCCAAACTTTGGATTAAAAGCCAGAAATATCTAATTAGAGAATAACTCAACAAGATCAAAACACTTTCGGTACTTGACAAATCAGTGCCCCGTTGTTGATCATCACAAAACTTCTTTCCAAGATTGAAGACTTAATACAATTCAATTAAAACAAATGTTTGATTTTGTTGAAAAAGACAAGACAAGAAAACAACTTTAACAACAACAGTGAACTGAGCAAGTGAAATTGCTTCAGACATTATCTAGCACAAAGAGCAAAAGACCACATGAGCTCTAATTTTAAAGAATTCATACCCCCAAATCCTCTGCCTCTGCCTTTTGGTGGCTCCTCTGTTGGTTTTCCATCTGGACAAGAAACAATTAGATGATTGTAAGTGTACCAGCACTCACTGTTGAAGATTAAAGATTTGAGTAATGCTAACAGCAAACACACATTCTCGTCCACATCACATAAGAACACTGAAGGGACATCACACAGTACACGATAAAGAGAATAAAGATGGAGTGATGAATCAAGGTGATCAAAAAAACACATGGATGGAGGACAAGACAGAACAGTTGTAGTAAATGACAAAAACGCCGGTGAAGATGAACAATCAACACATTTGAGGACAGACATTATATAATGGACAACATAAGGACATCACATCGGATGGATGTTGACTGGACAGACGGATGAATGAATACATGAGTTCTAGATGATCAAATGGATCAAGTGATTAAAAAAGGATGTGATGAGGATTAGATGAGTCATCTTAGATGGATGAGGGGACTCCAGAATCACCAGATGAAGAGTTTGTCGGCCTTCGTCTCACCTCGTTTGCCACCTGGGAAGCCTGGAGTCTCCAACGCCCCATCTACCCCTTCACCTTCCCAGTCCTCCGAAGGAACCAGCTCCCAGCCCCAGGCCTCCTCTTCTTCCTCGCCTTCCATTTCTTCTTCCTCCTCTTCAAACACTTCCTCTTCTGGCTGGGTGGGCACCTTTTTCATCTGCACAGCTCCAGGAGAAACCTCCTCTACCAGGGGGATCCGCTCTTTGCCAGGCTTCTCTGCTTCTGAAGCCAACTCTGGTGACGACTTCTTTGGGACCTTTTTGTGTGTTACAGCTTCAGCATCAAGCTTAAAGTCTTGTGGTGAAACAGTTTTTGGACTCCGTTTGACTTTTTCTGCACTTGGTTTCTTCTCAACGGGGAAGTACTCCAGCTCTTTAGGTTTTGGCTTATCAGCTTTTGGTGATGGTGTCTTTTTTAACTCCACCTTCTTCAGTTGCTCAATAGGTTTGAGGGGCTTTTCTTCTTCGAACTTGTCTTTACTGACTCCAGGTGAAGGAGTCTTTTTAAGTTCGATACCTTTCTTTAAGATATCTGTTTGCTTTTGTGGGACTTCTTTCTCTGCTTCTTTCTTTCCTGGTGGACTGGGCTTCTTGGGTGAAACCGCTGCCTCCTTTTTCTCTGGAGGTTTCTCAGGCTCTTTTTTATGCGTTGCAGTCATTTCAACTTTCCTAAGCTGCTGTTCCTGCAGCTTTTTAGGAGTTTCCTCTCTTGGGTATCTACTGGGTACCTTTGTGTCCACAGGCTTCTTTTTCTCTTCCTCAGATACTTCATCTGGCTTTTCTTCAGGCTCGTTGACTTTGGTGAAAGGCGTCAACACAACCTGTTCTTTCTCTTGATCTGCTGTAGAAACAATTTTAGGTTTTCCCCAAAGCTTATCGGCAGCTGTAGGTTCCTCAGCTTTGGGTGCTAGATCAACCTTTTCCCTCTGCAGGATCTCCTTCTGGTCTTTGCTGTCCCCAGGAGTTACCTCTGGACTCGTCAAGGGAGCTTCAGCTGTTTTGTGTTTTATAGCAGCGGTGTGTTGATCCCTCTGTGGTGTCTCACCTCTCTTGAATGGAGTGCGTTCAGTATCTGTCTTTGCCTCACCTTCATTCTTAGGTTTTGGAGGTTCAGCTACCCCAGGTCTCTGGAGTTGTTCAAATGGTTTTAGTGTCACTACTTCTTGCTCCTCCTCTTTCTTTGGCAATTTCCTTATTTTCTTTTTTGTTAAATCTGGCTCAGGCTCTTCATCTTTTGGGACTTTAGGGGTTCTTGTCCATCTTGATTTCTCATCTTCTGTCTTTAGCTTTTCAGGTTCTTCCATATGGCCCAGTTCAGATGGCTCTTCAGCTGCAGTGAAGACTCGTTCAGTTCTCCCAACTGTTATCCCAACTTGATCTTCTCTATCACAAAGTTTTTGAACTGTCAGTTCAGTATCATAATGCCTCGTCACTTCAACTTTATGAATTATGACTTCCTTCTCAGGCTCTTTGGGCTTAGTTGGCACTTTTTTTAGTTTGATCTTTTGTGGTTCCTCTTCTGGTTTCCCTGATTTTTCAAATGGTTTTAGTTTGACTGATTCATTCTGTTCATCTAACTTTGGCAGTGTAGTTATTTTCTTCTTATCTACATTTGGCACATTGGGTTCTTCCTTTTTCTGTGATTTTTGGGTTCTTGTCCATCCGTCTTTCTCTGTTTTCTGTACAACTTCAGCCCTTACAGCTTCCTCAAAATGGCCGAACTGAACCGTCTCCTCCTCTGCAGTGAAGACTCGTTCCGTTCTTCCAAGGGTTATTATGTCTCGATCTTCTCTGTCGTGTAGTCCATGAACCATTTGCTCTGGATTGTGATGCCTCATCACTTCTGCTTTATGAGTTATGACTTCTTTCTCAGGCTCTGGGGGTTTCACTGGAACCTTCTTCAGCTTTATGGTCTCTGGTTCTGGTTCCTTCTCTTTCGGTTTTCTGGTGAACTTACTCTTTAGCTTAGGTGATTCGGGTGTTTTTGCTTCCTGAACAGGAATCTTATCCTTTTGCTTAAGAGGTGGCACTGTAGTTGAGGCAGTAAATACACCTTTTATAACATTTACATACAGACGTTTTTTTGAGGAAACTCAAAATTTCATCTGACGTTTTTACAACACAGGACTTACACACCACTTAAACATGTAAATCAAAAACAAGAGATTTTTTGTAGTTTGAGAGAATAACTAACACAGCAATATGTATTACATTTGACTGGCCTTTCAAAATAAAGATCTAACATTTGGTATACCTTTTGTTGGTCCAGGTGCTGAAACTGGTTCCTTGTCTGCAAGAATTTAAATAAGATCAATATAAGGATACACAATACAAACAGTGTTAGAAGAAAAGATAATTCAAAGACAAAGAAGGTTTCTTTTTTAAGACAGACAGATACATAAGAAAGTGTGGCATGTATTTGTTCATATTGTTAATATGAAAGACTTGGATTAGTGAACATCAGACCAACAGATTAAGACAGAATTAGACAGTGAATACATTTCCTAAATCAAAGCTCAAATTGCTTTGTATGAAGACTTAAGAAGTCCGTCAAAGTGGGAGACAAACAGAAGACAACAAAAATGAAAGTTACAGAAGAGATGTTACCTTCCGGCGGAGATAATTCCTCTGATACGGGAGACGGTTTAGCCTTTTCGGCTAGTGGAGAGGGTTTCTTCTCTGCCAGTGCAACTTGAGCTATAAGAATGCCGACTTGATTAAATATCTGGCAAAAATCTGGTAAAAAAGCAACAACTGACAGATACTTCAACAAAACAGACAAAATTAAATAATTCCCACCAACAGATCCCTTTAAGGTAGGACAAACAGGGAATTAAACAACATGGATGACAAACAGAAGAAACTACCTGTGGAAGGAACAACTTTTTCTGCTGGAGGCTTTGGTTGTGGTGGAGATGGTTTCTTCTCCTCTGGGGGAGACACTTAAGAGTACAAGATACCAATGGTCATAACCAAGAGAACAGAAGATATGACAGTGACAAGACAATAGAACAGGGGCATGATGAAAGATGTTAGGAATAAGGACAAGTGCACATGGATAAAACAGACAGAAAGTAATCTGTACAAAAACATAACCATACAAGACAGAGGACAATGTTTTAAAGTACCACAAAACAAAGTTTAAGAACTACCTGCAGGAGGAGCAACTTTGGCTGCAGGAGCTGAAGGCTTTGGTGCTGGTGCAGATGTTTTTTTCTCCTCTGGAGGAGACACTTTAAAATACAAGATGCCAAGATCATGACCAAAATGGTCAATCAATACAGACAGTTGCATTGAAATAATGCATTATAAGCAAGTGAAATGCCACCTTTTGATCGACTAGCAAATTAAACAAAACAGTAAACAGACAGACAGACTACATATAAAACCAAGTGAAGAAATTACCTGCAAGAGAAGCAACTTTCTCTGCAGGAGGTGAAGGCTTTGGTGCTGGTGCAGATGGTTTCTTCTCCTCTGGATGAGATACTTTGGGAGTACAAGATTCCAAGATCATAACCAAGAAAACAATAAGCGTGGTCAAAACACAACAAGAACATGAAAAGTTAGTAACATGGAAACCTGAAGACAAGTGAGACAGTACAATCAACACGAACAAATGGACAAAAAGAGAAACAACATGGCTGACTCTTGATGAGCCAGCAAGATGAGTAAAGTACAAACTGAACAGACTACCTGCAGGAGGAGCAACTTTGACTGCAGGGGGAGAAGGAGAAGGTAAAGGCTTTTCTTCTGGTTTCTTCTCCTCTGGAGGAGACACTTTGTGAAAATAAGATGCCAAGATCACAACCAAGACAACATGGTAAATCAAGACTTACTAATGAGAAAAGATGATTTAGATATGAATTACTCCAAACAGAACAGACAAGTAGAAGAAGCAACAGGATTGGAGGGTTAAAGAATGTCAACTGAAAAGCTAAAACTCAACAATGAAAGATGTTAATACACCAAGAAAGGTTCCTTTGTACATGGTGTACCTTGTACAGTACACAAAGACAATGGACAAACACAGCTTATTGTAACAATGTAAAGTTGAGTGAAAACTGTAGCATCTTTTCTTGTTTTTCAAGACCATTTTGAAAGATGTGCGAGTACAGTAAATGTGATATGTTAAATCTCTTTAAAGAGGGGTTGATCTTATGGCGATCACAAGCCTGTGCGGCTCAAATAAGAAAGAATACCTTTCAGAAGAGTTTGTTGTTGTGTTTCCGTCTTCACTTTCTTGTCATCTCTTGTTGGTGGAGGTTTAGATGTGGTTGTTCTTTCTTCTTCAGAAGCATCCACCTCAGGGGTGATTACTTTTTGTGGCAGAGAAGCAGGTTTCTTGGAAGGGAGAGTTTCTTCTTTAGGGGGAAAAGGTTTCTTATGTGGTGAAACTTGAGATCTTTTAGTTGGATCAACCTTGTGTTTAGTGACAGGTTTCTTGGGTAGAGTCACTTCTTCTGGTGGAAAGTCTTCTTTAGGAGCAGCAACTGCTTTGGGAAGTGCAGGAGAGGTCTTCTTTGTAGGCAGAGTGGTTTCTTTTGGTGATGAAATGTCTTGCTCAAAACAGACTATTATCTCAGGTGAAGGAATTCGAGCTGGAACTTCCCCACCTGCTGGAAGAGATCTTATTGCTTCTTCAAAAGACACTTCTTCTGACACAGGAGTTGGTTCCTCCAGGAGCAGAGTGTTTTCAAGACACATTTTTCTTGCAGTTGTGGGAGTTTTTGTTATTTCTTTTCTTGGAGACTCTTTTTCGTAAGGAACAGCTGTCATAGGATGAGAGAGGGTGGTTTGGGGAAGAATTTGGGTTAGGTTTTGTTTAGGTGGCGGCGAAACAGATTTTCTACAAAGCATGGATCTTTCATATGAGTCAGCTTGCTTCAAAAGAGTGACTTCTTTTGGTGCTCTTTGCTTCTTTGGTACAATGGTTTCTTTAGATGTATCAGAGATTTCAGGTTTAACAAGACCCTCTATTGGATAGAAGGTTTCTTCTTCCATTTCTTTATGATGTACTGATACAAATTCAATAAATTCCTTCCGCTCAGGATAAGTTGAGGGAATGTCAGCTTCCTTGAGCTTGCTTTCTTGAGGAGTTTTCTTGCAAGCCAGTATGTCTTTTTTGGATGTCAATCCAGATGCTTCTTTCTTTGTAGGGTAAGTATCAGGAGGAGGTGTGATGTCTCTTTTTGATGGAAGAAGGGCAACTTCCTTTAGAGGTGGAGAGACCGACTTCACAAACATGTCTTCTGGTTCAAAGTCTTCTTTATCATCTTCCAGTTTTTCAGCCTTATATTCGGTGTATACTGGCTCAATGTCCTCTAATGACCCAATATGTTCAACTTTCTGATCTCCAATGTACCATGTAGAAATGTCACCCTCTTCTTTAGCAAGAACCATTTGTCGTCTTATCTCCCTTTTCAAAGTGATCTCTTCTCTCACAATTGACTCCCTTAGCTCTACTCCCCTTTCATATTTTCTGGCTTTCTCTTGCCTGTGTCCAACTTCTTCTGCCAGCAAAGTCCTTTCTCCACAATCCATCTTCTGATAAGACTCCGTACTGTCTTCAAGCACTACTGTTTGCTTAAGATCCGTCTTCAGGGGATCTGGGGTAATTTTGAAGACATCATCCAAGATTAAAGGTTTGCACCATGAAGTGGTGGCCAAGAGGAGAACATCACAAGACAAAAACCACCAAGACACAAAAACACATATTTGAGTGGGGTGTCCTACTGTGATTCTCATTTTGAAACTATATTGTAAATATAATGAATCTAGACCTCTCTGCTGTGAAGTTTCTTTAGATTTTGGCTGGACTGATACTTTTCCTGAAGGAATAACTTCATCTAGTTTCAGGGATAAATACATTCCACTTTTCAAATAACAAGGAACTTTTATGCTGACTTTCTAAAAGTACCTGAAAAACATTTGTTAGTGTGAGCATACCTTTGATGGGTGTGCCCGCCTCCAGCTTTGGTTTAGCTAGTGCTGTTGTTTCCTGTGGTATCTCCCTGTTTTTTACTGTTTTAATAATTGATATGATGCAGTCAACACACATGACAGCACAGACAACAGGACAAAACGTTAGAAAAAACAGCTTAAGGCATCTCAGAATAAAAAATGCACAGTGAAGATCAAGATGAGTAAGGATTAGTAAATAAGATGTTCAAACTTGTCATGTTTTCTGACATATCTACCTTGATGCTGAGGCTGTTTCGCCTGAGGAATTTGTTTTGGTGTTTCCAAGTCTTGTGGTGGTGCTGCTGCTCGGTGGCACAGCACTGGTTCCTCCATTTCTAAGTTTAGAGCCTCTAAACTTTCCTTTGGTTGTTCAGGAACCTTCTTTGGTGCCTCTGGAACTATTTTTATTTCTTGTGGAATATTTTTTGGCATTTCTGGAAGCATCTTTGCAGTTTCCAGAAGCTCTGGTGCTTCAGGACCCCTCTTTGTTTCTTCCACAACCTTTTTGGGTTGTTCTGATACCTTCTTTGGTGCTTCAGGAATCCTTTGTGTTTCTTCTAGTACCTTCTTGGGTTGTTCTGAAACTGTCTTTGGTGTTTCTGCAACCTTCTTCTGTTTTTCTGTTTTTGTTTCAGAGATACGCTTCGGTGCTTCTGGCTCAGGTTTACCAGCCAGCCCATGCGGTTTTCTTGGAGGTTCGGATGTCTTTGGTTCTGAGACTTTAAAGAACATTAATTTATAAGACGATTATCTTATTAACCATAGTTTGAAATAAAACGCAAATCACACTCTAACGAGTGCTTAGTATGCTCAAAGATATTCATAAAAGGTATTTCGGAAAGGTTACTTTTCATATGATACTTTCCACAGCAGTTCTCAAAGCAAATATTGATAAAACTGAATATTAAACACAATAGTACAACAAAGAAAGCTATTAAGAGCATCTTTGTAGTACCTTTGGCTTGAACAGCTTCAGCTTTGGGTGGAGTAAGCTGTGGTGCCGATGGTGGAAATGCAAGTTCCTCTGGTCTGGATACATCTTGCACTTAAAAGAACATTATGTATTGTTTAACCTACAGGTGTTGACCACAGCGAACATGGAATCAAAGATTACACTCTTAACAAGCAAATTCAGAGTTTAAAAGAAGTTATGAGAGGATATGAAGCAGGACAACTGCAGATTTCAAAGGTCAACGATAGATACCTTTTGCAGGAAGATGTTCTGGTGTTGAAGGAGTAACTTTGGCTGAAGCTGGCTGAACTACAGGTTCTTCAGGCTTTGGTAGCTCTGGTGCTTTAAAAGAACATCATATGTAAGTTCAGTAACCTACTGGTAATCACTAAGGCTTTAGCATTGTAGTCCACTCTAACGAGTGCTTAGCACAAAGATAACCACAAAAACACAATCTGAGAACATAAAACACACACAAAAAAAGCCAATTACATGACAACACATATCAAAGCGTTCAAAGATGGGAACAGACTGTCTTTTAAGTAAATTTTGTTAAACTATCATCAGTATTTGGTGGAGTAATCTTAGCCGCAATTGGCTGAACTACAGCCTCCTCTGTTGTGGCACTTTGGAGAACATTAAAAATGTTTTCCGTTTTTACTCACCATTTATCATCAATGTTTTTCTAGGAACAAGGTGTGAGCTTCATTATTAATTCACTACATCTATGGCATTCACTTTGTATCCAAACATCTAAAAACCCATATGTTGTCAACTCCAAATACATTAGATGGTGTTACTTTTAAAGATCCAGCTCAAGAGCTCAGTAGTGAAGAACATTCAAGATTTACACAAATGTGTTAAAGAGTGAAACACTTCACTACTAGACTATCAGTAGTATCAGTAGCAATGCAAAGTGTTTACTACTTTACCTCTCAGATCTGGTGTTTTCTTGGCAGGTTCAACCTTTGGAGTTTCAGGTTCAGGCTTAATTTTGGGCACTTTAGGCTCAGGTACTGACGATTTCTGAGTTGCCACTTTAGGCTCAGGAGGAACTGATATTGGCTCAGCTGAAGGCTCATGTTGATAAGGTTCAAGAGTGATCTTTCTGAAAACGGTCACTTCCTCTTCAGGTTGTGGCTTGGTGTATAATGAAGGTTCTTCAAGGTTAACAGAGACATATTACAGTGAGTCAACGCAGAGCACACACAGCTTTAAGAGTTCAAGAGGTGAAAGCAGGAAAAGATAACTCAAGAAACAAATGAAGACATGAATATAACAGACAGACATATAAACCAAACAACTGACAGACAGCCAAGAACACAATGCTGTTTACGGATTATAAAGACGCTGAGTATAGCTGAAGAGAACCACTTCAGACAACATCCTAAGAGTTTTATTTGATGGAGATTTTACAGGTAGGATTATTGGATTTTACGATCACCCCAAATATGTGTAAAACATAAAAAATGTCAAGAAATAAAACATTTTTAGATCTCTTTAGAGTTAGAAAATCTGAAAAATGTACAATTTAAAATGATAAAGAAATATATAAATATTATAAAACTGTGTGTAAAAAAATATTTTATTTTATTTTACAAATCCTGAAACATTTGTATTTGTTATTTTTTTTACATAATTCTTTTAATCATGAAAATTTCAAGGAAGGAAAACTAAAGTGTGCATATTTTTGCAATTTGTGACACAATTTGAAAAGTTTTCCAATTCCTTTTTGTATGTTTTATTTTAAGAATTAAGATTTTGAGCCGATATGGGCTCTAAGATCACAAATAGAGAAAAGAATCATTACATTCATTCATCATAAACATTACCTTCTGGGGCTGGAGCTTCCTCTCGCAGAGGCGGAGCGGTGACAGTTACTTCGGGCTGTGGCTTCTTTGCTTCAGGTACTTTAAAATATTATCATCGATTTCAGTTTTCTGACCACAATAAATGCTAACATTAAGAATGTCAAAATAAATGAAGAAAGGAACAAACAATGTGACTGAACAAGACACAAGGTACATGAATAAGACATGATAACAGGAATGGGGAGAAATAAGAAGAGGTATTTGCAGATACCTTTGACTGCAGATGGAGGCGGAGCTGCAGGTTCAGAGAGTTTCTCCTCTGGTCTCCTGTAAACCTCAGGAACTTGAAAGACCAAGAAAGTTCACATTAAAACTACGACAGCCGAGCTCTACTCTCTACTCTACTGTCTACCATCTACTGTCTCTAGTTAGGGTTAATAAGAGCATAAGAAATGTAATTTGGGGTGAAGAAGAGTAAAAAACATGAAACACAAACATGAAGAAGAGACATGAAACATGAAAGCAGAAGACAGACGAGACCAAAAGATGATTTACTGCAGAAACAGTTCAAGTGCTCAAACACGGAGTTACGGTTGTGAAGAAAGAAAAGCTTCTGTAAGCAGCAGCTGCTGGCGTTTGAAGCGTTTGGTGTTAAAACTAAGTGGATGGGACAAACATGGCGGCTAGCGGAGTGGCGGCTCTGATCAGCGGGATCGTTACGTTACAGCCACAAGCTTTGTGGAACAGCCTCTTTAAAAAGCAAATATACCTTCAGGGACTTCTTCTCTTATCTCGACCTGAGTCCTCTCAATTATTTCTGCAACAGGCTTTTTCTCTTCTGGTGAAGAAGAAAAGTGATCTTAGAAATAAAAACTTGACGGACATGTTAGGACTGTGACAAGTCTTTACTCATCTGAGGTTATTAGGGATGAAATGAAGCCGATTTACTGCAAATAAACAACAATCAATGAAGAAACATGGAGATGTTGGTAAAAACACAACAGGTGAAAAAGATGAAGACAGACGGACCGAGTGAAGACCTGTGACGGTGGAGTACTGAACAGAAACCGTCACACAAAAGGTTAGTGCAGAAGAAGATTACGTGAAACAATCGCTTGAGTTCTGGGATTAATTTTAACTAATCTGACAAAATCTAACTTTAAATTTAAGGTCAGAATTCAGACTTTAATCTGAAACTTTTATTTCAAATTCAGACTTTAGCGTTGGATCGTGGAATTCTTGGAATAAATTCTTTAATCTGGGAATTTTACATTTAAATTTTGGCTTAATTTTTCATTCTGACCCTGATCTTGTGATTTTGAGATTAACCTCAGACTTTAACTTGATTGTTTCTTCACACAGTTGAATCCTCTTCTGTACATTTGTATCTGGATGTGAATGAATTGTTACTGAAATTAAATTATTGAGCGGTTATTAGAAATTACGTCACATGTTGTGGAGGGATTTGAGGTATTAGGAGGAACAATGGTTGAATTAATATTTGCGGAGTTCAAAGTGATCACAGTTATTCAGGTGATGATGATGATGAAGGTTACATTTTAGGATGGAGGAAACTAGCAAAATAAGAATTTATAGGGTTGGAAGTGATGATAGTTAGTACTGGTGTCATAATTCACTCCTTTTTGTACCTTTAACTTCAGTTCTTTCTTCATAGTAATAACATTCGGAGGAATCTTTTGGTATAAAAAGACATTTATGAATGAAACAAGCTGAGTTAAAGAGTTAAAGTTTAGTTTGATTGGTAGAAACGGTCCCAGTCTCACCTCTAACAACCATCGAATCTGCCTCTGGCACATGAACTGATGTGTCTGGGACGTCTAAAGGTTTAGCCACAAATACAACTTCAATTAATATAATCAACAGAAATGTTTTACAAAAACGTGTCGTGACAGTAAAACTTCACATTTCTTCCATTTGACAATGAAGTTGTAATAATGTTCATCAATCTGATACGGTCGAGGCAGATGACCGCCCACCTAGAGCCTGGTTCTGCTCGAGGTTTCTACCTGTTAAAAGGGAGTTTTTCCTTGCCATTGTCGCCTAGTGCTGCTCATGGTGGGAACGTTGGGTCT
>JAVQJD010080094.1:0-14219 GCA_036023655.1 Nannoperca australis
TTTTTGTTTCAATAATTTTGGTTTTGGCCTCAAAATAATTTTTTTTTTTTATTTTGTTTTTTGTTTTTGTTTTTTTTTAAACCTTTTTTTTTTTTGGGTGCCCCCCCCCCCCCCCCAGTCAGACATAGCGTTGTTGCAAAACTCCCAGATCTCATCATTTTCTTTGGTGAGCATACCAAGTTGTAGTTAACCAGCATTTCCTTGAAGTTGATCGGAACCTTCTTCACAACTAAAATGATCGATTTTGACAACTTCGGTTTCTGTTGATGACGCAGCTTGATCTAATTTTTTTAGATTAGATTCAACTTTATTGTCATTGTACAGAGTACACGTACTGAAACAACGAAATGCTGTTAGCATCTAACCAGAAGTGCAAAAGAAGCAGTAAAATGTATGTACATAAGTGATAAATATGTATACAATAGATTAAAATGAATATGATGCCATGAGGTATAAACAGTATAAGCAGTATAAACAGTATAGACAGTGGATTGATATTGACAAAATAAATTGTATAAACAGTATAAACAGTATAAACAATGGATTGCTATGAACAGTATAGACAGCATAAACAGTAGATTTTTATATGTATATCATTAGGAAGGTGGGTGCAGCATTGCATGTTTAAGTAATTGTTAAGTTATTGATAAACATGATAAACAATCCACTGTAATTCTAAATAGGAATTGATTTCAGGGAATGTACATTAACTTCAGCCACACAGAAGTGTCCTTTAAAATCATTTACTGAAGTCTGCATATGAGGATGTGTTTGTCTGAGTTAGATCATTCTTCTTTCATGTCATCCCTGGCTTGATGGTTTGGATATTGATGGGTATGATGCAAAATAAATTGGGGTGGTGTCAGAGATCTTTTCCCACCTGCTAGTTTTGTTTGTATCATTATTGTCTGCTTATACCTGGGAAAGAGCTCTTAAAAATCCACAATAGTTGCCGCCATGTGTGAAGCTCTGCTCTTCTGTGCTGTAATACAGTGTGAAAGGCAGAATTTCCTCTTTGGAAGCAGTTTTAAAGCCCCCGTGGAGTAACATTTTATGAGAAGTGTAGCACCTCAGAGTTTATCAAGGAATTTTACTCAAACGTCCTTACTTGTGAGGTGCTTAAGATTTTTTATATCTCTATACTGGAGGCCTATGGTAGAGATGACTCATCACAAAATGGGTGCCAAAAATTTCTGAGCCTGGCTTTGCTTGCCTGACAATTTTTTTTATATGTTTATAGCGCAGTGCACATCCAGGCACCTGTCCAGGTCTGAAATAAGGCTGATCCAAAGTAGACTCTGTGTGTCCCATCAGTTTCAGAGCTGTTTTTGATGGCACTGCAAAAAGGTTATTTCCACTCATGTAACCATAGCACACTAAATTTGCCTTTTTCACCTGAAGTCTCCTTAGAATCGCTGGCATATTAGCAAAATGCCCACATTAGCTGGAAGCAAAGGGCAGGCTATTATAGCTGACGATAGCCTAGTAACCTCTTCAAGTAAACAAAGTCAAAAGCCTCACGGTGTAAGGGTGCAAGACATTTCTATGACACGAGCCAATGCCATGAATGTATGTTTATGTATTACTCGTACTGATTGGTTTAAGCTAATTTGCATTATTCAAGGCAGCAAAGCCTGAAGGGTTTTTTTTATGGGTGGGAAAACAGAAACCAATTGAAGGTAATATGAGAGGAAGCTAAAGAGTCAAAAGATTATAAAGGCCAGTCATACTAGCTCCATTGGATTGTTGGTGGTTGGATGGATTTCTATGAAAATTGGTACAGGCATTCATTGTCCCCAGTCGTGTAAATCTGGATGACTTTGATGATCCCTTGACTTTTTAGCCCCAGTATAACAAAACTTTCCATTTGTTCAATACTGTTCAATACAGTATTGTTAAGCAAATATATTTTTTTGAGTTAGCATGGTAAAAGGCAAACACACTAAATGTTACATCCTGAAAACTAGCATACTGACACATAGTATGTTAATGTAACATACTGACATATAGCAACATACATTTAAATGTCAACTTAGCTACATTTGTAGGCCACAATCTTTGTCAAAGGACTCTGCATCTGACCTGTTCAACGGCACCTTGTGTAGTATTGTTGTAAACAACTTATGCTGTAAGCAAATATCTGCTACCTTTGCTGGGAGGAGAAAAAAAACTTGAGAGAGAATATATTTGAGGAAATACAACATTAAGAAGCAAAGATTTTAATTTGAAACCAAATGAACAATTTGGTTAACCTGACAGAGTGCAACTTAGGCTGATGAAAACTGAGCCAAGTAAGCCAATGTAGAGCTGAGCCTGTATAACCACTACAGTTTTGTAACGAGTGAGCTTTAGTGCCATCCTCAGGAAGAACTGTTTAGTGAGGATCTCAGAGAATCAAAGTTGTCTGTCCAGCATCCATCCTTGTTATTTTCTTGTAAGCATTAGTCTCATGGGGCTGCTAGATAGGCTATCAACTTTAACTCTTAATTACAAATGATTTGTTCATGAACATGTTCACTCATTTATTTAACAATTTTCTAAATTATTTATGAAAGGTAAATGGCTATACTTAACGACACTCATGCATCATTAATGATCTGTACTATGAGTTGTTTTATATCAGATAAACAGCTGCACAGTTATTAAGCGTAAGCTGCTTACCATGTGCAAAAGATGAACATTAAGATAACCCGTAAGTCAAGTTGGACTAAAGTCCTAAAATTACAGTCTACTGCTTTTCAGTTCCAAAACATACCTTCAGACCTTTTCACTTTTTTTTGTCTCATTTTACTTGCACAGATTTCCTTTTATAAAAATAACCAACTACTCTACTTTCTGTAATGAAAATATTTTTCATTTTACTGCAGGAGACAGATGGTTTCAAATCACTGCCCCTCTTGAATAGCCTTGTGAGATCAAGATTCAAATTTCACTCCTCATAAAGGAGCCCTCACATGCTTCCAATAGTAATGGGTTTGTTAAACTTCCTTGAATCAAATTCATAGTTATATTAAACACTTTTAGAAATGATTTTGTTCCTCTGCAAAGCATGGTATGTGTAAAAGTATAATAACATGATAAGGGATTTGTCATGTGGCTCACTGGTTGGCTACCTGTTTATTCATGCATTAAACCATTTCCTATGAATTTTCCATTGGGTTTATGCTCTCCTATTAACTGTTGACCTGGGGAGCAACACATCAGACATTCCATACTCATGTGATCCCAAGGTAGACGATTCCAGCAAGGTCAGTCTTTTTCAAGCTATTGATCACTCTGTAGATCAGTGCCAGCAACCAATAAAATGTAGAGTCAAGGACTGCTAAATCCAATCACTGGAAGCCAAAGGGACTATATCATTCCCTGCGTCAAGGGACTTTATGATTTGGAACCAATTGACTTGGTTGTGATGCTGTAAAACAAAGTGGATTGTTCGGATATATTCAACATCAGGCCGTGATGATTAAGATGTGAGACTCAGCAACACAGCAGCTCTAGTTTATGATTACTGGATTAGGGACAGACTCCATATTTCATAAATGAGAGCATCAGTACCAAGTAGAATTTCATATGAGTTGTTCATTATTTCCTACTGAACAATTGTAGAGTTGAGAAAAGCAATTGTAGGCTACAACTTGAAATGTAAAACAAGCAAATAAAATTGGAACCTTTAAAATAGAATTTATTGCACATGGATAGAAGAAAAGGAAGCTAAGATAGGGTAAGTTATGAAATACCCTTTTAACTTCAATGTGTATGTTTTTTAAAAAGCTGTCGAGAACACCTGGATGATTTCCTGATAGATTTTAAGGGCAGAGGTTAGTACAAAGAGGAGAAACAGAGATACAACAAGGATAAACTTGTGTCAAAAAATGTAATTGTTGAGTTCAGGAACTTGTCCCCCAGCCAACAGGGAGTTTTGGTTGCCTGGTTACCAGTTGCAGCATGGAAAGTTGGGAGACAGCAAAAGTCTTTGTAAATTGTCTCACAGTTTTTGTTGACTTGACAGCTGATCTCTTATGGTTTGACAGCCTCCCTATAGTGCTGGACATCACTTGATTTTTCTGTTTAATTCTGACACTGTTTTGACTGCATCAAGTGTTTATACCTATGCTTTTATAGTGGGAATATTGTGTTATGTAATATTTTATCTTTTCCATTAGTTTATTTACATATAGTTCCAATGGTTTTATTTCAAATGAAGAATGTAATCAGCAGTTGTACATTTTTAGCCACACTTTATAGTTAAGATTGAAATGTCTCAACAAATTCAGGAAACATTTGGAACATGTCCCCCTCCGGATAAATTATAATAATTCAGTCAGGAGCACTATAGTCACAGAAAACTTAATTTCCATCTGCAGTAGTTATATTTGGCAGCATGGCTCTGTTCTGGGAACTCCCTAGCCTAAGACAGGGAGAGCACACCTCCCTGTCCTTCCATGGAAAGCCTGAAGCAGGGAGAGCAGCAGCACAGACCCCCCCTGGGGTACAGAACAGAGCAGGCATCAGTGACAACAAAACATGACATTAATTAAGTCAGACATAGTGTGAAAAGGTGTGGAGGCGGGTTGCAAAGCAGCTTTCAGACTTAAATAAGGCGCCCTAAAGGAAATCTGCCAATGGGTGCATAGAAGGGAATCAGCTGAGCCTTCAGCTGCTGTAGCTAGGATTGTGAGCTGAGCTTGACTTTGTGACTTGCCTGAATGCTATGCTCAAATCTATGAAGACCAGAAAAGGATACTTTCTCTATAAGAACATGGTCCTTATTCCCTACTCACTCTGTTTATTTCAAACAAGCCACTGTTGCTGCTGCAGTCATATAAAATACAGTCAGGTCCATAAGTATTGGGACATCGACACAATTCTCATCCTTTTGGCTCCATACACCACCAATGGCACATATAGAAACTGTTGTAATTCCTACACCGTTCACCTGATTCGGATGTAAATACCCTCAAATTAAAGCTGAAAGCCTCTTTTCATTTCAAATCCATTGTGGTGGTGTATAGAGCCAAAAAGATGAGAATTCTGTCGATGTCCCAATACGGTGGACCTGACTGTATATCACTTCCAGCACTCCTGAGCATTTTCCTTGCAGTTACTACACAAACCAAATGTTAAGGATTTCATGAACAGGCTAAAGGCTGAATCTATCTACTTTATTTTTGGTATGAGATAAGTAAATAAAAACTCTCCAGGGATGAGCTGGTGCTAAAGGTCACTTAGCAAAAAGCCATAGCCTCGGAGATGAGGATGTGCTGCTCTAGATGGACTGCTCCTCCCAGAGTGTAGCTTCTTTACACACAGGTATTGTGGATAATACTCATGGATAAGAACAATTGCAAACTTCTTTGCCCTTTGCCTTCTTGCTCCATTTTGACATTGTCTGAGTCCTCAAGGGAAGGCAACTGGCAGAGAGTATAAGCCTCTCAGTAATGTGAATGAAATATTGCCTTAGAGTGGGAGGAAGAAGAGACCACCCAGACTGTGAGAAAGTAAGGCAGAGATACAGGAAATAAAGCTACCCCTCTCAGACAAGGATGTGTACGAGAGGTTCCTTTTGAAAGTTAGCGGTGCTGAAGACGATGGCACCCAGGAAACAGAACAAACAGCAGCTTATACATACCTCAGTGTAAAGACTGATGTATAAAGTGTCACTATGTTGTTAAAACAAAACTAGAATAAAGGATTAAAACAGAAAAATGACATTGTATGCAACCTTGATGATTAAACAGCAATTTCCCACATTTCTCCTTCATCTTTGGTTTCTTTCTGCTACCATCACATCCATGATTAAGATGTCCAGTATTTCAAAAGGAAAGAAAACTAGGGAAGTTATATATGGGTATTTAGGAAAGTGGAACGGTAAATGTCCTTGATAAATGTCCCACCAGGGATTTGCTAATTTAATTTGCAACTAAAACTTTTGAAGACAGTTTTAAACTCACTGGAACTAATGACATTTGTTGGGACTTTTTACACAAATACTTTTCTTGATTACCTGCAATTGTTTGAACACTGTAATGACTGTAATTCATTGTAAATTAAAATCATCATAACACCTGTAAATTGTATCACAATTCTTTTTAACATCCACTACAAATTCTGCCTTTTTTGCCACAATATTCACAAAGAAAATTCTGATATTTGTAGGATACAGTAACATGAACACCTGTATAATATCATACAATAAAATACAATAGAGCCCTGCAATCAATACAGCCTTTGAACAGCTTATAATGTTCCGTTTGTGTTGACAATGGCCATGAAGGTGTGACAAATTAAGCCTTAGGATTCAGAAAGGTGGTGTTTAGTGCAGGGTTGTTGTGTGAGGCTGCAATATGTTGTACAGGTGTTCATGTCAGTGTCAACCCCTTGCACATGAACATAGAGACATCCTCATTATTATACATACAGTTTGTTACCAGGACGAAGAGCTGTAGGATGCATATCATCACTACAGACAGGAAAAGGATTCTATAAAGTAAACTTTTACAGGACATATGATTTTATATTATTAGTGTCAAACAGAAAAGCTCAGGATGATTTTTCATTAACATAATGACAACACTGTTTTGTTTCCCTGCACAGAAACACTGGCTGATCAATGGATGTGACTGCCTCATTGTCTCTTGGTGTTGTTTATACTGAGGTGGCATTCATGAGTCAAATTAATATTGCCACTTAGTGTTCATCACTTATAATGAGCAATATAATCAACCAATTACATTCATAATGGTCTGTGCAGATTTCCAATTTACTCAGATGTAAATTCTTCTCCAGGTTTTATAACTTTAAAGCGGGAAGCTATCAGTTGATCTGATAACATGAAAATAAACCCTAAAATTGAAATTCTGCTTTTAAAATAGTGTATGTTAATCTCAAATAAGGGAGAATAAAGCTGTAAATCCATTGGAAGATACACCCCACTGAGTACTTTTCCTCTGAGGAGTTTAGTATAATATGTATAACCAAAGAATTTTCTGTGTAAAGATGCTGCTTTATCTTGCAGTCATCACATTAGGTGTGTCTTATCAGAAAAGAGATTCAAGCATCCATCCTGCTCAAATAAAGAAAACGAGTCGTTCCACAACTGATGTTTATCATAGGGAAATGCTATGTTTTTGCCATAGGCAGCACTTCCCAGATAACATGATTACTTGACTTTCCATGTCCTTATTTTGCTGTTCAAATGATATTCATGTATGATAAACTGTAACAAAGGGCAGCCTAAAAATCCACGTGCAATTTAAATTTAGCATCACTCAAAATTACATTATGGTATATTTGAACTAAACGATTTATAATGAATGAATTCCATTTGTAAGTTTAGGTGCAAAAAGGTAAATGTGTTGTCTATGTTTCCATGTATTAAATTAGATTTTAGTCCACAAAGTTAAACAATAACGTGTGTTTAATGAAGGATGTAATGCATCTTAAAGTGAAATAGCCATTTTTTCACTGGTTTTCTAATTGGTTAAATACCTCTAGTAATTAAATTAAGTAATTTAATGTAACTAAGTAAATTCCAATTGTTTTTTTTGTTTTTTTTTCGTGTGACATAGTTTTACTGCACAGAAGTCATAGGGAAAACATCAGTGTGGATGATCGGGTATACAAAATGGTGTGAAATTGTGCTAGAATGCACAGTTTCAATCACACTTGTTGGAGTCCAATACTGGAGCCATTTTTGCATGAATACACAGCTGAGGAGATTTTTCAAAAGAGTGGAGAATAAGTCAAGTAGCCTCCCTAGGAGAGGAGGCGCTGGGATTGAGGGAACAGTGAGAGGTGGTGTCAGGCCCACAGAGATTTTAAAAAGGATACACTGCAACAATTAAGACCGGGGAGGTTGTTTATCAAATTCCTGGATGACTCTGAAGAACATACATCACAGAGTATGTTTTGTGTGTGAGGGCGATGCTTGATTCTCCTCTCAGACCTGTCTATATAGGGAACTCTATTTTTTTGGGGACAGTTTCATGATTCAGAAATATTATAAAGATGCTCTGTTCTGTTGTAGATGCTGAAAAGTTTGTTTGTTTGCCCTGTTTGCATTTCATTTCTGCCTGATAAGAGGCCATCTGACTGATACATCTTGACCATGGAATCAGTAGCTTGATATACATCATCAGTATCACTTATATTACCTTGTGTCAAAGTATCTGAATTATCCCTTTAAGTGGTGAAAATGTTTTGCTGGACAGGCACAGGGAAAAGGAAGAAAATATCAATATTTTATTAAATGTGCCCTAGCAGTTTAAAAATATCTGGTGTTCACTGTTAGCAAGGTTATACAGTGTGCTTGACCCTTTTAGGAAAAAAGGCATGCAATGGAAAGATAAAATTAAAGGGCCTTGTTTAGCCCTTTTTATCCTCAATAACCCAATTTAAGTAATGCTGTGGAAAAAAAGTCATAGAGAAAACACATCTAAGCATACACACAACCCAAGATTAGCCTTTGAAAGAATCGTTTTACTGTTTAGGTCTTTTTGTAGAGAAACAGTACTATGACCAGCAGGAAATGAATAGACTCAACAGATACACTCAAATTTCCCTTTAGTTGACAGAGACAATGTATTTGTTGGCTGTAAATGGTTCTCTGGACCATTAGGAGAGGTTTCATTTATACTGCCTGGGGGTTTGCACAAGACCTAGATACACTTAATGATATACCCACACTGCACTCGTGCTGTGAGTTTTAAAGCCCTGTCCAACGAGAAAATTGGGGTTTTAGTTATTACTCATGTCCTCCTTCACTCACATCTTCCTGGCCAGAGCTGCAGACAGAGAATGCTTCCGAACACTGCAGCTATGAAATGGAGCATGACTTTTGACAGGGCAAGAGGGGCTCAGAGGAGACCTCAAGGTGGTGGGGCGTGGGTGGAAGTGAGGCAGGATTTAATCCATTGAAATTGAGTTAATGTACTATGACATTTCAGTGCACATGAGTTGTGCACTGAGATGTCAAATTTGCGCAGGATCTATTTAGATATGTTGTTTTAGAAGGCAGAATTTAGACAGGAAGAAGAAAAAGGAGAGGGAACACCCCTCTTTGTGTCACGTACAGAGATTGTCACTGCTGTGAGTCTGATTCTGGCTTAGGAAAAAGAAAAAGATATGGCAGCAGTTTTTTTGTGCCCTCACAGCGGTAGAAATGGAAAAGGTGTGCTTGAATAGCGAGATTGATGCCTTGCTAGCAACTACACTCCCACATACTGACCTGATTTTTTTTAGATGCAGTTTAAGTCTGAATGTACATTTATGTTGGATTCCACAATGGCATATATTTATACATAGGTCTTTATTTGATACCTAAGGCCACAAAACAGCATGCTCCTTTATCACATGCTTTTTTGAGTCTCCTTGTTGCTAAGCCTGTCAAGCTTTCCATTCTCGCATGACAAATATGAAGTAATGTCATGTGGAATCATTACCACTTGAAACTCTTAGTCATTTTTTAAACAATGGGTCTTTGATTTCAGACAGATAGATTTACGTAAGTTACGTAGGTAACTTAACCTGTAACCCCACAACTATGTGTTCCTATTGGCTTTGAAAGTATACTTTGTTACTAGCCTACTGTAGGAAGTAAGATAATTAGTTAACTACGCTATAGTTGCAGCTTATGTTAGAGGAAATAAACACACTTTTAAATCAATTTCTAACTTTTGCTCTTATATTTTTCATTTTGGAATGGTTAAAAAAGACACAACCCTCCAAATTCTTTATATCCTCCTGGGACCCGAGGAAAACAAGTGTCTACCATTTTTATCTTATGAACAAAATGTCCACTGTGGAGGACACAAGTCAATGGGCTGGGTCTCAAGAGGATATAACACAGTAGCAGTCTTATTACAACCCCATGCACACCTTGTAAACATGTGGAGGAATCCAAATAAATCCAATACTGATGGTGAAAATTATGATGTAACCAAAATATTTTACAGTGTTGGAACGTAATGTGTCATAATGTTGGTACACACATGTTTGAGCTTGCTGTGTACGCATGTTTAGCTGTTGTAGATGATGAAGGCCAAGACAAAGGTGCCCTTACATTTGTTGTGTTTCTGTACTGTTCTGGTTCATTGTTTTCAGCTGTTATGTTAACAAAAGGTCAGGTGTGAAACACTGAATTGTCCTTTTGATAAATGATCATACAGCCACTGGTCAAACATTTTATCATTACATTTTTCTAAAAGAAAATAAATGTTATTTTGTATTATTTTCAAGTTAAATGGGGTAGATAACTAAAGTATATATCCTAACTTAAAACTGTGTGTAGATTTGGTTAATATTGTTGTAACAGAGATATAAGATCTGAGTCCATCTTAGCCTCCCTGCTTGTTTCTTTGATTAGAAAAGTTTTGGTTGAGGTTTATATTGAGTAGCAGAAAACTTTTAGAATACTTATTCAGTCTATGTTTCTGTTATTACTATGCAATTTTCCCTGATTGATGGCTTAGAAGTGTATCATTGACTGGTGATTGGAGGGTTGACAATTGCAGGTTGAGCTGACCACAGTGGGTCAGACGGCTGAGGAAACAAAATCAAATATTCTCAAAAAGCCAAGTGGAAGTCTGATTAAAGAAAATTGGCAGACAGATTTAGAATACATTGTAGAATAGGCGTTTTGTCTGTTTACATGTGTATGTTTATCCATGTATTGTGTATTTGACAGATTCCCTACAATGCTGATAAGCGTAACCTAGTGCTTCTACATACTAGATTTTTCCATAATCTCTGCTTTGTGAGGATGTGAGTGCTTGATTGTAGACAGAGGACACAAGGAAAATGACTCATCTTTCCATGAATTCATTAAGTGCCAGTATAATCAGGGATCTCCTAGATAAAGTGTTTCTCCGGTAAATCTATTTGCTAAATGTGAAATTCATTTATCAAGGAGTTGCCTCAATGTGAATTACTGTAGATAACACTAATATTGTAAATAAGATGAGCTCAATATCATTCAGTGTACATTTAGTAGACTACATAAAGTAACAGCTGTCTCTTTTTGAAGCAGTGTCCTTGAAAAAAAAGAAACACAAAACAGGAAACTTCCTAGCTATGGAGACAGTTATTTGGGTTTCTACAATTCTCTGATATGCATACTCCCATTACCTGCTAGCTAGCAATATTTGTTTTATATTTGAATTTCTTTTCAGCTAGCATACGCCTAATCACTGTCAGCTATCTGCCATACATTTTCACTAGTAAATGTTTCATTATCAGTTGCCCATAATGAAAGCAGGAAAAAATACCTGAATCTAAACTACTGCCCATGTGTAATTGCAGGACACAGCTTGAGCTAGACATTCAATGAACCAGACAGCCAAAACAGTCCCAGTTCAGCTTGGGTTGCACATCAGAGATCCTGGTCCTAATCCTGAGTCAGTTTAGAGCCGAGGTGCATCACAAAAATGTCTTTGTTTGTGCTTTGAACGATTAGGAACAAAACACCACAGCATTGATCTCTTCTTCTATTACCTATTTTTCTCAACTGGAAAAACCTTTTGTCGTTGTGATTACTCTCTGAAACTGTTTGAGAGGAAAAAAGGTTCACAAAAGAAACTACTTGTCATAATAACTCCCAAGAACACAATGGACACCACCAAATTGACCCTTGAACTGAACAGTGTTATATAAGGGTGGATTTCTAAAAGAGAAATGCAATTAAGTCGTTGACCTTGATGGAAGATGGAATTGCTTGTGTTAACTATCAACTTTCAATACTGAAACACAAGGCTACAGTAGAAGATCAAATCAGCTGGTTAGTACAAGTGTATCTGGCTTAAAGCAATAAACCTTAATTAAACAGATGTGATGTTTATTCGCCAAATTTTGGTGAGAATTGGGAAAGATTAAAAACATGACTTGTTAGTATGATTAGCCTTGAAGTCATGACCAAAGGATGAAGATTACATTACATTACACTACATTTAGGCATTTAGCAGACGCTTTTATCCAAAGCGACTTTCAAATAAGAAAAACAACAAGATGTTTCATCAAACTTGCAAGGGCTGGTGATTAATAACACACTTAAATCGGAAAAACAAATCGCTAAAATGCACTGTAGAGCTGAGGGGAACTGTCCAAGCAGTAGCCTGGGGTACAAATTTCTGTAAACTGATTTGGCCATGCCAATTATCCTAAAGTATGATTGGTTGTCTTCCCAGGTAGAGGCGGGACCTGAGCTCAAACAAACTGTTTGACGAGTAAACAGGACTTTCGTTTATAGGTGCAATTCAGTATCGAATCCTGCGAGATAGCAATGCGCTGGAGAAGCCTGGATAAGTCAGGTGCTAATTCTATGTGGGTTTCACATTACAAACTTTATCCATTGTTATCATATTGATTAAAACTGCTTTAACATTTCAACACCAGTTCATGCAACATGCACTCCATGTATTTATTAAAGTGAGTAATGTGTTCTGCACGTAACAAGCTAAGGGTGTGAGCAAGATGTCTTTATGAGTTGAGAAAACGACATGAGCCTTTTCTATATTTCTCTTTCTCTCTCTGTGTCTGTCCGGCTTTGTCTGTCTTGCTTTCTCTCATTCTGCTCCCACAACAGCTTCCCCCTGCTGCGTTGATAACAACCTCCACAAAATACCCTTTAGAAAACACATCGTCCTTGATCCAAGATTGCAGTATCTTCTCTGTTCAAAGGCATTACTTCCTTTCTAGGAGACTTGGTTACCAAACAAGAGAGAGATTAAAGGGTGCTTTATTGATCCATTGACAAAGTTTAGTCAGTCCAACCTTGGATTTGTCTGAACTTAAAGGTGGAGCCTCACACTCCATGACGAAGCTCTGTAGCGCCAGTTTTTATAGTCATGCCTCCCTCAGCTGAATGATGACTTTGAAACGTGGCTGCAGTGTTTGTACCACAGCAATATTCAAAGTCAAGGCAATCAGAGGAAGAAGATGGAAGTCAACTGTGATCAGTTAAAGTTCAAGTTTATTTTACCCCCAAATCCTTGCAGAAATACGTAGATTTTAGTCTCACAAAATCTGCAATCTGAAGTGATATATACGTTGCTAACTTTTAGATAATAAAACAGAACATATTGTGAGTATGAATGTCAGATGTTTGTTAACAGTTCCATTGCAAAAGTATTGTAAATTAGCAAGCCACGAAGCTGAGACCACATTTGAATAAGTTGATAATGACTTACATCATTGTCATTCTAACTGCCGTAAATGCACAGCTGGGCTCTACGGAGTCTTTATTTTGACTTGGCAGCATTGCTCAGTTTAATCTCTTTCACAGTGTTCCCATTCTCTCCAGTTTGTCTGCATGCTGTGTTTTTACTTATATGATGGCATTTGTGTTTGTTCATGAGGTGGGGTGGATTATAAATACACAGCAACAGTGCAGTGTGCCTTACCTGCAGGCTGCACTTCTGAGTCAGGCCTGAGAGGCAGAAGCTCCCTGTTACATTCCTCACTCTGTCAACAATGCACTCGGTCTCACAACATCTCTTTTTCCTGAACTGTCATCCCCCCTACATGCGTCTTTTAAGTGTGCAGCATGATTATGCACAGATTATGTTTGTGTGCCTGTATTTATAAAAGTGAATGTTGACTGAGTATGTATTCTGTTTCAGCAGCACCTGGCCTCATATTCACTCAGTTACACCACTGAGAGCTGCCCTGTTAAATCAGTCTTTAGCAGAAGCTCTGCGAGAAGAATTGGGGATTATACATTTCTCAAGGGCATTTCAGGAGTGGCATTATTCACTGTATTGGGAGGTTTAATGACGCAAAAGAGTTTAGTGTTAGTATTTTTTAAGGCTGTTTCTCATTTTTTTCAACAGATGTGTTTTTGACAAAAGAAATGAACTAATTCGTTAGAATGAAATTAATTTACTATTTTCCACCAGAAATCAGACAAAGTTCATTCTTGACCTCCAGAAAAAGGTAGTAAGTGGACCTTGATTTGAATTCTGACCACTAATCATGCAGTGAAGAGGGGACTAAGGCCTCTCTGCCTCTGTTGCAATACAAAACAAAAAGAAATGGAGCTTAAATCATTTCAAGCAGTATTGGTTCACTTGTCTCATCAGAACACCTTTTCATTAAAATATAGCAGTAAATATGTATATACACTACCGTTCAAAAGTTTGGGGTCACATTGAAATGTCCTTATTTTTGAAGGAAAAGCACTGTACTTTTCAATGAAGATGACTTTAAACTAGTCTTAACTTTAAAGA
>JAVQJD010080117.1:0-17212 GCA_036023655.1 Nannoperca australis
AACAATCACTATTCAAGGAGGACTACCGTTAGCTTCTAAGAGTTTCTATCCAGGCGTTTATAAATGGAGGTGCGGCTCTGCTAAAGGCGTCTGTTAGCTAGCTACTAGCTAGCAATAAATTGGTCGATAATGGAGATTAAACCTAAATGTACAGCTACTAGACGGACAGCGAGCTAAATATAGAGCTACATTATATATTTGGATGTAACCCCTTTGCAATCACCAACATTTTGATTAGTAACTGTAATTTAATTACATATTTTTTCTTACGAACTGTAATGGATTACAATTACATTCATTTTGTAGTAAAAAACTCCCCAACACTGAATAACACACACTACTTGATCTTCTTTCATTTTATAAGTAATGTGTATTTTCTAGTCAGGTATTTTTGCTTAAAGCAATAGTTCTTTGGGGGGTACAGTACTCACCCAGAGTCCAACAAATCTCTTGATGAAATATGTCGGACTTAGCAAAAGTACTCATGTACAAAAATGTTGCCTTTTGACTGATATATGCCATTATTAGATTGTTAATACTACTGCTTTAATGTGTATGCAGCATTTCATGTTGTAGCTGCTGGGTGGAGCTAGTGTTAACGACTTTATAGTTAGATAATGGTTCCGTATAAAAAAAGGATGACCACTGCTCCAGGCTGTCCTCAGGAGGAAGGATTACTTGGATGGGTTAAATGCAGAGGATAAATTCAGCGTGGGACGCAGCTGCATGTGTGTGATCTGCATGTGTGTTGGGTGTTGCATGGCTGCAATAAAGTGGGTTCTTCTTCTTCTTCTTCTTCATAGTTTCGTTGCCATGATCTTTGGTAAACAGATTCACGTCCCCCCTCAGGATGAATTGTAAGTTATTACAGGAGATCAACCATCAGCCTCAGGTTCACTTTGTGTTTAGTGCTAATTTTGCTAATGTTAGCATGTTAAAACGCTAAACTAAGACGGCAAACATGATAATTAGTATTATACCGGCTAAATATAAACATGTTAACATTATCACTGTGAGCATATTAGCATGCTGGTGTTAGCATGCTCAAGCATGGCTGTAGAGTCTTTAGTCTTGTTTACATGTAATGTCAACAAGTGATTGTAAAAGTAATTTTAACGTAACGATGAATCAACCATGCATCATAGTCTTCGACGGGAGGAGAGGCGCATTGATGGCCTCGTTAGAATTTTCTGAAAAACCCCCAGGTTTCACACATTCTCTCTCTCTCTAAAGACACAAACCTTCAGGTCGTCGTTGGTTGGAATCTTCTCCTCCAGAAACATCTCTCCCAGGATTTCATCACCGTTAGCCACACACTCCACCAGTTCCTGCCTCCGGCCTGCAGCCTCGGCACGGAAATCTGCCGGGATCTCATCATAGCGGATAGTTTGACTGCGGAGAGGAAGAAACCGTTTGAATGGCTTTGTATCGTTCAGGAACAGAATCTCAGACGTTGTGAAACAGGGATAGAAATGAACACTCGTAATCTGACAGACGCTGGTGTGATGAGTTTTGTCAGGTCTTTTAATTGCACTGTAACCACGCTGTCTTGTTTATGGTCAAAACAAAATATGCTTGCTGCTAAAGAATCAGCAAGATACATGTTATAACAGAAACACATCTCCTCATGGTTAAGACACTACAGGGGGAATCACTCACCCGAAAGGTCCTTCGAAATACATGCTCCGCTCCTCTACAAGGTCAATGATGCCACGCATGTTCCCCTCCAGACCGATGGGGATACTCACGAAGGCTGCGTTGTAGTTCAGTTTGGTTCTGAAGCAGACAAAAATAAAAGTGTGAAAAACTCATTAAGAATAAGGGAACAAAAATACAGGCTGGAAACCCACAGCTGATAACAACATTGTCTCTGGTATAACGATTTCATGTCAACTGCTGATGGTGGCCTGAAGGACAGCTGCATGAGTCTGAATCCAGTCTACTGTCACATTTTCTTGTATCCATGTCTTTTGTTTGGTTTATTAAAAACTAAAACTAGCAAATGTTTAGGAAAGGCATACTGGATGCATGTAGAAGTTACAATTTAACAGACTATCATGCAAATAGAGCTATAGAAATATATTGATTTTAATTTATATTGCAATCTGATCTGGGATTCTTATTGTAATATCATGATATAGTTTTAAGATAATTTCTTTCCAATGTTTTACAAGGTCTATTATAAGGTTACCAAACATTTGACTGTATCTGCGGAGTGAATGGAACAATAATGAAACTACATAAACCCTACTTTGTTGTCTAAATCTAAAAGCACCAACGGTCACACACACAAAAACACTGTTATATTATCACTACTGAGGTATCTAGTGAAAAATACTGTGATGTCTGTTCACCCAGCTTTATGTGCAACAGATCAGGAGCACTTTGGTACGTTTGCGTGGAAGCATGCGTGACTTTACCGCACCTCATCTGCTGCAGGGCTCGGCTGGGGTTGGCGCCCATGCGGTCCAGCTTGTTGATGAAGGTGAGGAAGGGGACGTTGTAGCGTTTCATCTGCCGGTTCACCGTCATCGTCTGACACTGGACGCCACCCACCGCACACAGAACCAGCACGGCTCCGTCCAGCACACGCAGCGCTCGCTCCACTTCAATGGTAAAATCCACGTGACCTGGAGAAACAACAGTGACATTTAGAAAACATATTTACTGCAAACATGGAAAAAGTGTTACTTGTGGTGTGCAGTCCTGGAGCTGGATCACAAGCACAGATTAACTAAGTATGTTTACATCTTTCATTGCATTTGAATAACTTTTTCTGTTCTTTTTCTTTCCACCGTGTTTTTGTGGTCTTTAAATAATGAACAGAAAATGAGGGAAGAGATGGTGTCGACCTGGATACTTTCATTATCTGGTCAGCACCACTACTTTCTGCACTATAAGTTGACTCCAGCTTTAAGTTGCTCTCAGTGTACTTAGACACAGCTCAAAGAATGATTTGCATAGTCAGTAATTACGCTTTTAGCTTAGTAATTTGTACTTTAGAAGGTGGGTCTGCATTATAACCTATTTGTGCCTACCCATATTATAACTACGTAGGGGCCCTAAGGAAAATCTTATCCCCCAAGGGCCCCAGATCAAGTATTACTTTTATTACCTGGTGTGTCAATAATGTTGATGTTGTGATCCTTCCACACGGTGTATGTAGCAGCTGACTGGATGGTGATGCCTCTCTGTCTCTCCAGCTCCATAGAGTCCATTGTGGCTCCAACACCGTCCTTTCCCTTCACCTAACCACAACAGGGGATGAAAATCATCTTATGAATGCCGGACACTGTACACATGTAAATCCCCGCCTGACAGCAAGAGCTCGATTACTACACACAACAACACAGTCCGTCCCAACGCTCACCTCGTGAATCTCCGCTATCCTGCCGGTGTAATAGAGGACACGCTCGGTCAAGGTGGTCTTCCCCGAGTCGATGTGGGCTGAGATCCCGATGTTGCGGATCCGCTCGTTGGGAAAGACACCAGAGGAGCATGTCCGACAGCTGTTGATGAGCACCTGCGGACATGAAACAAGAGGAAGATCGATATTCAAACCCCTCATCTGTCTGTTTACCGATTGTGAAATGCAAAGGACTGATGGCAAAGCAGTATGATCTCAAATCGACACAACTGTAGACACCTCAGGTTACCTTTTTAAGAGTGACGCTTCCTGGTACCAAAAGATGCGATTTTGCCAAAGACAGACCCGCTTTTAGTACTCTCATTTTAACAACTTCTTTGTCGGACACAGGGGGGTTGTATTCCTGCTTTTACACAGCCCCGGACTCTGACAACCCGGTGAATGTCACGCCGTGGCCCTGGTGGTGAAACGCTACTTCCGCAACTACGGAAGCCCATGTGCACAAAATTACAAATGTTTGCGTTTGTTGTGTATTAACGGTGCTACTTTAAAAAGAAAATAGTGGAACCAGGACGACATAGTTTGTGAATGAGGTGGAGTTTTTGTGCTCAGTTCAAACGCATTAAAGTAAAAGATTAAAAATTGCCAAGAGAACAAACAGGAACATGCTGCTTTCAAGTGCTGCCAGAGGACTCTAAACACATTGAGGCCAACAGCAACTTAAAAGGCATTTTGTGAACGATCTGGTGCAGAGGCCCCAAGTGTTAATACATAAATAAATAAGATATAATGAAACAACAACAAAATAATGAAACAAATAAATTGTGCTAAAAATTAATGAACCATTAAATTGTGACATATTTTAGGAACTCATTAAATCTCATTACAATGAAATGTTATTTTATCTCATATTAACAGGGTTTTTTTTGTACATTACCATACCATAGGGGTTTTGTAGTAGGACTAGGTTGCAAAGTTTGGAGGATAAAAGGTAGGTTAGTGTGTGTGTGTGTGTGTGTGTGTGTGTGTGTGTGTGTGTGTGTGTGTGTGTGTGTGAGCGCGCGTGTTTGAAAAGATGTAGCGTCCAGCGTCTGTCCCACACTCCGCAGCAGAAGGTGGCGATAATAATAAAACTACAACAACAACAACAACAACACGACATTTCGGGGAGCATTTAAAAGCAGCTCTTTAACATCCCCTTGACCTTTGTGTCGCGTGCAGTCTGTTAAGTAACCTTTTGTTAGACGAAATATTCAACTATAACCTTGTAATTTGGGTATTAACATTTTGCTCAGTTACTAATTGATTTTCCTCACTTCCTAAATAATAATAATAGTTGTAACATCGCTCCCTTGAGGTACATGTTACATGCTAGCTAGCTGTGTCACTTGTAGCAGCCTGCACGTTAGCCAGCTAGACCTGCCCCTGTTTTGACACGCGTTTCCTCTTTCTCTTTAACCACATGCTGATACTACGCTACACGCAGCAGCAGCAGCAGCAGCAGCAGCAGCAGCTCTGCACACACTGCTGCTAGCTAAACAGAAAAGCCGCAGTCACATCCCCTTCACACCCTCCCGTAACGCTATAAACCTCCACAGCGTTGCCAGCCTGCGAACAGCTGCTTCACACACACACACACACACACACACACACACACACACACAAAGAGGAACTCGGGATCTGTCTGGTAAGTTTAGTTTTTTAGTTGTCCAGTGTGTTTCTTAATGATTTCAGTTCCAAAGTCACAGTAACATGCGATGTTTTGTTGTTGTTGTTGTTGTTGTTGTTTTTAAATCACTAACGGAATACGGAAACCCTAGTGTGCGTTATTCTTCACCTCTGTGTTGCCACCTAGGCTTAAAATGTCACCAAATGTATACATTTAAGAAAAGAGTTTGCATCTAAAATTGACCAGACAACATTTTTTAATTCACAATGTGAAGTAATGAGACCAAACTAATTCCTTAACCTACTCTAATGCAGAGTGGTTGCTATTTTCTCTAAAGATTATGGGTGTTTTTTCCCCACTGTGGCCACATCATGATTGCACAAATAGACTGAGAGATGATGGGCCTGATAAATGACTCTGTGAGTGTCATTTATTCCTAATCTTTTTTCGTTGTTGCCGTTTTTCACGGTATGACCATCTTCACATAAAGTGTGACACCGTTTCACCGTGTGTGGATGGGTGCGTGTGTGTTTTAAAAGAAGCATAGCACAAGACTCTAAATCATTTACCCCAGTGTGAGTCAGTATGATTACTTAGGATTTTTATTACACAAGAATGTACGCTTGTGTGACTGTGTGAGTCTGTGTGTGTGTGTGTGTGTGTGTGTGTGGTTCGCTGTGAGCTGTTCTTTCCATTGTTATCCTTCCTGTCTCATTTCCTTTCTGTAAGCATTCCTCTCTGACAGCAGGGTGACTGCAGTGCTGTCACAGTAAATGACAGTGAATAACACTCACTGTGTCTAGTGTAAAATGCTGTGAATGTTTCCAGGATGTCGTGCTGGAAGCGTCCTTGTCGCAGTTTAGGCTACTAGGACTTTTGTAATTACATGTATTTGTGACTACTGCGTGTATCAATTACCTTTTTATTTTTCTCCAGTTCTTCATTTTACCTACTATATTTCACTATCAATCTTGACCAGACATCAGTTGATGCCCACATACTGTGACAAAAAATTAACTCAACAAGTTTAATAACTAATTAAGGGTTAAAGTAGTTATTAAGAAAACATTCAAAATGAGTCGAAATTCAGCTGGTTCCAGCTTCTTAATTGTAAAAGTTTTTTTTTTAATGTATTTATATCTTTGTACATTAAATATATTGTGGTTTTGGACTGAGGGTCAGACAAAACAAGCAAGTTAAAGAGAGACATCACCTTGGGCTTTGTTAAACTGTCATTTTTAATATTTTCTGACCGAAGGATTAATAAATTACATAAATACATTTTAATTGTGAAAGATTAGGGCCTTATATATGATGAAAATAATCCTTAGTTGCAGCCTTACATGTGTTGTGAAGTTAAAGATTGGCTGAAAATAGTGCCGGTATGTTTGATTCAGCACGTCGTCAAGTTTAACCTGGACACATGAATGCTTTATTTTACACGGCATTATGAATTACAGCTTTTTATTTTGCCATATTTTATGTCCTTTTTTTGCATTTTTTTAATACAGATGTCCATTCAGGTCTAAATGAAAATGCTGTATGCAGTGAACTTACTTGCACAAGGGTGTCCAGTCACAGGAGGGCAGTATTACACTGACTAACTCTGGTGAAACTGAGTCTGAAACGCCACCAAAACTTGAATTTCTTTGCACTCCACTAGTTTGCTGTAAAATTGAAAGTGCAAATTTTCCTGTGAGTAAACTCTTCTTTATTTGGCTTTCCCCTGCCAGTTTTTGTTTGTCCTGGAAATAAAATCTGAATTTCCAAACCTGTAAATCACAACTTTATTGGCTTTCTAGAGCCAGACACTGTGATTAATGACTGCCAGTGTTTACTGTGGCTGTTGAGAATAATGCAGGTGCTTTGTTAATGATTATATTATCAGTCTGATTAATGCACTTAAGGGGAAGGGAGTGTATTGTTATAGTAGCCTAATGCTCATGCAGATAATGTGTTTACTAAATTATTCATCCTCTGTTTTTTTTCCACAGGTAGGAACAACTCCGAGCATGGAGCAATTTAAGATTCCCCAGGCTTAATACAATGATTGTATGACTAATGGCTTACAGTACACTGTAGGAGTCACGGTTTCAGTGGGTTCAACTATTTTCAAAAGCAACCACTGAGGGTGTGTCTTGGTCACAGTTACTACTACGGCATGCAGGATGGGCCAAACTCGCTCGGATCTATCGCGCACCGCCGCCACTCCAGGCGGAGCGAAATGGAAACCAGGCGAGACGTCCCGGCGGCTTCGTATCAGCAGATTTAAGAGCGGAAATAAGCGAGCGGGCGACCAGTTAAACAGGAATCCGATGAAAAACAAAGTGCTGTCGTGTTTGGGAAGGAGAAAGCGAGACTCCAGCAGCCAGGGGGAAGCGGAGAAGGGTTGCGGAAACGGAGCCGGAGATACAGCGCCGCGCCGCGATCACAGAGTAGGAAAGTTGCCGAGGGACGAGGTTGTGTCTGCGGCCGGGGAACACCGAGCACCCCCGGGATGTTTTGAGACACCGACCGGCCTAGATGATAATACCGAAGCTACCCAACGAGCCGTGAAGCGAGAGGCGGCTGCGGGCTCGTCCGATGCGTCGGGTTTGGAAACCTGGACCGGAGAAGACAGCGGTGCAGGCTGCGAGGAGCCGAAACCCGAGCGAGAGGACAATGCCTCGGATCCCCAGACGAGGGCCATGGAAGATCAGCTGCTGGGGAGAATCGACCGGGATCGCGTTGGGTGTGAGGTTAGGGGATTGACGGGGACCAGTTTGGCCCCGCTGCTCACCTCTGACGGTGGCCTGTCGACACCGGGCGACCACGCCGAGGGCAGCATGGCAAAAACGCACTTTTCGCCGACGAAAACCGAGAACCGAAACGAGTCGGATCAGGCCCCCCAGGGTCCCCCGGCAGGCCAAAGTTTTCCAGGAACCATACCGAAACTCATTATAACCAGAGACCCGAGCCCGACCCGTTCTCAAGGGGCGCCGGCTCTGTCGACCGTGCGGACGGAGCTCGGCACCGGCTCGTGTCTGGACCCTCGCCCAGATGACGAGTCCCCCTGCTCGGACAGTGGCTGCGGAGGGTCCCCTGCGCTGATGCGCTCGCCGAGGAAGCTGTCCAACTCCTCCTCCATCGGCCTGTCCTCCGCCTCGTCCTTCGAGGAATCCGAGGACGACTTCACAGGGAGCGACATCGAGTCCAGCCTGTCTCCCTGCCGGTCTCTGTGTAGCCCGGACGACGGGACGGGGGTGAGTGTCTTTTCGACTGTTTTTCCCCCCCCCACCAAACATTTTCTGTGCGGTTCAGTAACTATCAACACTCACCTGAAGTATTTCATTTAGATTTATGAGAACTGTGCTCTGTGCAAATCATCATAAACAGGACTCTCTGCTTCAGCTACCAAAAATATTACAAATGCAAATATTGCGCAATTGATATTTTGGCAGGCAGCATGTGGTTGAGGGCCATTCCTCAACTCAAACCATGCAACAATTACTACACAGCTACAAAAAAGTTTGAGAAAAAAACGATAGAATCAATGTTAAACCCATGCACACAGGCAGTACACACACACTGCATGCAGGTCAACATCCTGCAACACATATCAGATGATCAGATGGCTCCCAGGAGCCTGAAGACACACGTGTATTTCCATATTTACTGCAGTACACTAATACACAATGCACATCTGTGAGTGGATACAGGCTGCCAGATGTCATATCTGTCACGCTGCTGTTGGTCAAATTCTCCAGAGTGAAGTAGTCGGTAGTAGTTAAGTGCCAGGATGTGATGATCCTTGAGGGGGGGCTTGCTACACAGCGGGTGGTTTTGGAGGATCTTTGTATTTTTTTTTTTTTTTAAATGACAGAGAAAACAGGACCTGTCTAATCTGCTGTTCGAAACCTCAAAAGTTGCACTCACACCGCCCTGATAGTGAAACGCGACTTTAACACATTCAAACCAAAGAAGAGGAAGCTGGCTCTTATCTCGAACCCCCCACTAATGTGTCCCTCAAGTCCCATGGCGCATGATCACATGGCTTTGGTGCGCTCAGCCGTAGGATCATTTCAACTCTGTCTGAACGCTTGTATTTGTGTTCCCACTACAGAAACAGCAACCGATGGGTCAAATAATACACTTGTATACACTGGTGCTATCAAAGTAATCTAAAAGTTAGTTTATTTCCCCGGAGGTTCAGGGTTTCCTTTTCTCCAAACACGAGATGCAGTTTAAAGTTTCCAAATAGGAAGTTGTGATGTCCCCCCCCCCCCCAGTCAAGAGGCTTTGATGCACGCTCGAATGCTTGGAATGAGAAGTTTTAAAAACAGGATGTATCTCCACCTTTCTTCCCGACAGCGTGCAAATCCTGTATGTCCAGGTTGTGACCTCGAGTCAACTTTTGAATGTGCCAGCACTGCTCACGTGACTTTCAACTGGTATCACTTGACCTGATGATAAATTGGCCATCAAAACAATAATATATCAAACAACATATCACATCCTAACAGGAGAAAGTAGGCAAAACTTACAGGTATCCCAAATCAACAAAAACAAAGGAGTACACAATTCTAACAACAAACACACAAACAAGCTCAGCTTCATTATCCTGATATAATGTTAGCTTAATTAGTGTGTATATAAAACATTGAGAAATTTAAATGTAACATAAAACCAGTCAGGTAGGACACCCATCTTCTGTCCTCAACCAATTAAAACTTAAACATCCTATCGTGTATCTTAAAGGGTCAGATGACCAATTTAAAGTCTGGGTTGTATGTACTCGCAGCTTCAGGGCTGCGACTAAGGATTACTGTCATTGTTTATTTATACACTAGTTATGTTTTTGACTTTAAAATGTCAGAAAAATAGTCCAAACTAAATTTTCAGTCCAAGGTGACATTTGCCTGTGTCTTGTTTTGTCCTTCCAGCCGTCTAAAAAACAAAGGGATGCGGTTGACAATGTTATAAAAACAGAGCAAAGAAGCAAATCCATACATTAGAGAAGCAGAAACCACCAGAGTGTTTGCTCGAAAAATTATTAAAACATGAATCAAAATCATGAATTATTCTGTCGACAGTTTGTGATATTTGAATGGGATTAGTTTGTCATTTTCTAAAGCTACTCTTTTTTTTTTTTTCATATTCAAACAATGATGCATTGGTTCCAGTGTCAGAGGGTTTGTGGTTTTTTTAACATTTAAGTTTTTCTTTACATACAATTAATGAGATAAAAAAAAAAAAAAAAAGGATAATCCCTCTCCCATAATAGCCGTCTCTCCTTGGGCAGTCTTGTTGGTCACATTTCTCCACATGACAAACGTGCCGACGGTCTCCCAGTTACAGCAACGATCCGTTGAATCAGCAGGTCAGTGGACAGTGTAATTAGCTGGCAGTTAAACAGACAGACAGGAAATGAGCAAATTGAGGAGTTGCGTTCGAACTGTTGTGACAAACAAGATGACGCTGGCCTGTGGTTTCTGATAAGAGCCGTGTTTTAATGGGCCCCCTTTGTCCTCTCGTGGTTGAGCAAAAGCTCCAGTGTCCCTTAAACAGTAATTTACAGGAAAAGGGCGTGGGTGTGTCGTCCGTGTTTTTAAAAGCCCGTGGCCACGTTGACAGCTCCCAGTCAGACCAGGTACATTCTGTACGCTCTGTGACGTGATCAGATACTTGCTCAAACATGCATACTCACACACACACACACACACACACACACAGACTTGCAGCGATGCCGTCTTTCATTTAGAGCTCAGTGTGTGTCATGGAAAATTGGGCTGAAGGCAGAGCCGGTTGCTAGGCGACATCTCTGCCATATATGGTACTTTTTTTTCTCTCCTCGTCTTGTTCTCTCTCTCTTTCGCACACAGACAGTATCTGCTCTGTCCCCGGCACTTTGAATGTTAAATGTGAATTCCTTCAAATGTCTGATCGGCCGACAATGCGTACATCTTATTATCATATGACTCCCCTCCCGTGTGACACACTCTTTCTTCCCCCCACACTGGGCCTCGCACAAAAGCGTAATATTTTGCCCCGAAACACCATGAGACATGGAACAGAAAACAAAAGGGAAAATGAGCATAGGCTGGCAGACAGACAAAAATATACACTGAAACCTTGAACACGGAGCCTACATGTGACGATTTATTCGTGCTTATTCACATGAGCCACAATCGCAGACTTGTTTTCCATGGCACCCATTATACACAGGCCCACACATCCCTCCCACAGCACTTATACACAGAACAAGAAGAAGAAAAAAGAAAGAGAGCCCATGCTGTTTGATGTTTGGATCCACATTTTGATTGTATTTATGCTCTATTATATTTCTACAGACAATATAAATCAACACCACTTACTAACAATGACATGATGTCAATGACAAGACAACAACAGCTACACTCGACATTTAGCTTAACAAATTAGAATGACACGCACTAGTGGGGGAAGTGTTCAGATCCTTTGCATGAGTAAAAGTACCAACATCACATGTTCAAAAAACATTGTACTTAAGTACAAATGTCTAATCTAAGTACAGAAATCTATCGCTGGGAAGAATTGTTTTTATATTTTAAAGTTGAATGCATCAATCTGGTGCAGATTAAGAGCACAATTGAGAGGCTAGATCTACAAAGAACATGTGCAAGTTTGTATACAATTTAATCATCTTTTGGAGGAGCCTGACTGGAACCAATGGATTAAACCAGCTAACTGTATATAAAGTAGTTAAAACTAGCTCCACCTCCATCTACAACAGTAACATGCTGCTCACACACTCACATTTCAGTATTAATCAAATGGTGTCATGTATATTAACATATCAACCAGAGGGACGCAACCACTACTTCAAGCTGATATTCTTAAGTAGGATTTTACATGCAGGACTTGTACTTGTGAGTATTTGTATTGTATTTGTTTAGGTACTTTTACTTGGTAGCTAAAGATCTGAGTACTTCTACAGCCTAATGTTACATTCCTGTGTCTAAAGTTTATTTATGAAAATAAATAGACCTGATCACAACACAACACGGTGGCACCGTACAAATAACCCGTCTTGGCGACAGGTTTGCCAACAAGCTCAGATGACAGACCTGCACCATCTTGAACATCGAACAAGACGGGGGAAACGTCCTCACATAGACTCAGGCCCCGCCCTCTGAGCATCGCCCCTGACTACACTAAAAGTAGTGTAGCTATTGGGACATATGTTTAAAACTTTTATGGTAGGTATGTTTGAAGGTATAAACAAACATCCCACTATCGACCGTACTTCTCTACATTTTAGAACCACTGCTTTATTGACAAATAACATTTTGTCCAGTGCAAATTTCTAATTCAATTTCCAATTCAAATGAAATGTAATGTTTGCAGTAGTCATAGGATGCAGAAATATTCAATGAAATTTAGGGACCAACCCCCGATGGTCTGGGCTCAGCCCCGGACCTTGTCAACTCCTTAAAGGATTTTTTTTTATTTTTGTTTTTATTATTTTACATTTGAGGGTAAATCAATCTGCGCTCCACTGACTCAAATCACAGGGTATAGCAGCAAACGTAGAAATGCTGCTTCATTACCTTTGTCCTTCTTCAAATTTTTCTTCATAAATTTGAATTTTTAAAAAAAAGTACAAAAAAGAATACTACTTTATTTATTCTCATTGGGAAATTAATCTTCGGCATTTAATGCATCCAAACAAGCCCGCACACAAACACACAGTCGTGAGCGGGAGAGGCCTGAGGGCACAATGGCAGGACTTTTGACTCTGACGACCTTTGGACTCTCTAACCTCTTTGCTACCTATCGCCCCAAATTGCCCACCTATTATTTCTACCAGCCCACCCTAACATAGCAGGCTAAAACCGGCCCTGTAGAGAAAACACACACAAACATGCTCGGAAAAATAACTAGTGCTATAACATTCAGTACTATCATAGTTTAATTTGAGTGACTTTTCTGAAGATATATATATTTTAAAGTGCGCGGTGTTCCGTACGTTCGGTGGCCCACCACAGCTGAGCTGTTTGAATACTGAAGACTTGAGTTAGGGGAAAGGGATGTGGTTTTATATAAACAAGTGTTGAGAAAAGAGCTCAACAGTACCTGAAAACACCCTGTAGACCAGTGTATGCATATGTAGTCACTCCTGTAGTGGATGATAGTTGTCTGGCAGGTTCTGAATTGTCTCCACACACACACACAGGTAGGAGGTCACATAGCACTAAGGAATTTGTCAGGCAGTCAAAAGGAGAGCTCTGGGAGGGTATGGGAAGGCCTGTTGTCCCTACCCCCATGCCGCCAGTTGGACATGAATCTGGCAGGAGATTGGCTCAGCGTGGGGCTCAGGATAGGCCCTGTGGGGATTAGGGCATGAGACCGAGAGAGAGGAGAAGAACAAAGGTTAGACTGAAGAGAAAGAGAAGACAAGTGCATTGTGTAGATGACTCGAGGAGAGAGGAGGAATGGTTTAGGGGAAGAGCTAAAGGGAAAGGGGACTAGTTAAAGCAGGCAGAAGAAAGACAGAAATAGAAAAATGACAGCTGTAGTCTGGCAGGTAGGTGGGTATGCTCAGTGACAGCAAAGAACATATCAAGTATTGAGAAAGTTGTTAAGAGAGTATGGGAGAAGTTACAGGATGTTGAAATAGGAGAAATTGGGAAGACAAAAAGAGGCCATAGAGAAGGAGAGGGGGGTCAGTGTGAGAAATAAGTGTGAGCTTATAACAGGATTATTTACCAGGCAACACAAGCCTCAGTTTACAGCAAGGGTTTACAGACTGACCGAAGCGAAATAACTGGGAAAAGACTTAGACTTAGACTTAGAATTAGCTAGGAGCGAACTGTAGACTCTGTTAAAGAGGGCTATAGATGAGTGTGAAGGATCTCAGGCTCACAGGGAGGCACCCGTCCCTGGTAGTTCTTGCCCGTGGAGACCCCGTGCTGATGGTGCGTGGCATTTTGTGCTGGCTGCGTTCCCGCTGCGTCTCCGGGGCTGTGTGCGCTTGTGTCAGCGCCTGCCTGCTCCTGCACTATTGCTCTGTCTGCCAGGTAAGAAATGGAAAGTGGGGATTTTATCTAGTGATACAGATATAAACTCAGCCTGCCATAGCCCCGGGCCCACGAATGCGTTTGTTAACGTCACACTTCTTCAGAAAGATTTGATCAAACGCAGGTGACAGGTTTGGGTATTCAAATGCAATGTGATTGATAGGCCAGTATCTTGTTGCTTGTTTTGCACATGGTATACAGTTAGTCCTGTGTGACGATCTCTCTGGGTTAAGAAGCCTGTAAGCAAAACAGCAGGATCTGGTTCAGGAGTAGAATTGTTACTTTCATTTGACAAATACACACAGTTACCAGTTTATTAGGTACACCTAGCTAAAACTAATGCTTTATACTGAGAGGTGTTTCAAAAAAATTGTCAACCCCACTCATCACTCAGAGATGGTAGACTAAACATTAGAAACGCCTCTCATGATAAATCAATACAAATTAACAGCACCACAAACTGAAGCCTCTATAATAACCTAAAAGTTGAAACAACACCTCCTTTTTAAAAGAGTTTCATTAAAAAGTGAACATTATAACTTTAGCTAGGTGTACCTAATAATAAACTGACATCTTGAGTGTACTTGTCTCTTACTTTTTAATGGGTTGTAACATCTGAAAAAACAACCCCCCCCCCCCAAATCTGCTCAGTGTAGTGTTTATGTACATGTAACTTCAATATTATCCTAACAGATGGAGATTTGATCAATATTTGTGTAATTCTAATATAGTGACATCTAAGATGTAATCTTCAAATGAAAACTATTTTGAGACGGAAGAAAATAGTTCCTATATAGTTTGAGAAGTAACCGTATTAAAAACTAGCCTAAGAAAGTAGATTTAGTTGTTGTTCCCTAAAGCACACTGAAAATATTTCATGCAAATGACTTGGTCACATGTGTATGTGAAGTGTGAAGGGGCTTATGTGTGTTGGAAAGGTGAAGAAGGGGGCAAGATTGTAAAGACACATTCTTGTGGTCAGTGTGACTTCTTACAGCAGGACCACTGGTGTGTGCGTGCACTAAGATACATTCCCAGAATCAACCCCCCCCCCAAATATCGAAATATCAGAGGGGATGGGAGCGTAAAGAGAGCAAAGACAATACTAGAGAAGGCGTTTGATTGAGAGAGAGAAAGTGGCAGAGACTTGGAGGCATGTGTATCCAAGGAAAGAGAGAGTATATTCATCTGCATCAACTCTTAGAAAACAAAGAAGATGACACGATCTCTGTGTTATTTATCCGTGAGTTATATAAAAGAGAAAGCGGAGATGGTGAGGGTTGGACCGTGAGAGGGGAAATGTGACCTCTGTGTTTTAAAAAGCTCGGATGTGTGGGATGGAGAGACGGGAGGAGACAGCGGTACCAACAGCAGTTTGCTCGGTTCGAAATGAAACAACACCTCCGTATGCAGCAGAACATTAGCAGCGTTAGCACCGGCTGTGACTTGGTAATATTAGTCGGATACCTTTGACCCCACAGAGAAATCACATTAAGCTGTCAACTTGATGCAATTAGAGAGCCCGATGGCATGTGGATAAGAGAAGTGAAAGAAGAGAGGCTGCTGGAGATTTGGGTGTCTGCTTTACCTTCCTCACCTGTCAAACCCCCACCACCACCACCACCACCACCACCACCACCACCACCACCACTCCAGACTTTCCTCTGTCACGGAGGCCTACACCAGACGAGGGGAAATGAAGCTAGCAATGGCTAAATAAAAAGCAACCGAGGTTGTTGTGGTCTGATGGGTAAACATGGTTTGTGTTTTGTCCACAAGCCGATGTCGTTTGAAGATCTTATTTTTGGATTACAGGGACGGTTTCTTAAATCCAGATCTTTGTCTGTTTACGGTAACAACAACAGCATGTTGGTCCAGCAGGGCACGTCAATCTTTGGCAGTTTCACATAGATACACAGCACATTTATAATGTATCGGCATGTGATCTGACTTTATATGAAGCAGACTGATATTTTCATATAATCAAACACCCAAAAAGACATGTATGTATTCTGCCCCCCTCTATTCTGAGGTGACTAGAAGGTGAGGAAGGTCCTCATACTGTGTTATGGACCTTATGTAACGGGGACATTATTATCCCTTGCAGCAGCACTTTCAAGGCAGTTTACTGTACTAACTGGGTGGAGCGTCTGAACGTGGACTGCTTGTTTTGTTTTACTTTTTAAAGCTGTGTGTTTGTGGAGTGGGTGGGGGTTGAATGAGACTGTTGTGGATACATGCTGAAAAGACTAGGAAACGTTTAGTTGTTTCTTTCCCCCTCCTAACATTGTTTTCAGCCTCTCCAAGATGTTTGGGTCAAGATTGCAGTCTAATATAGCGAGATGTAAAGGTATAAGCACAAGACGCTCCCCCATCAACGCAGGGCCGCTCCCTGTAACATGGAGACGTGACGGCGCTCCATTTCACAAATGATTGTTGTTGGCAAATTACAAATAGGTTTGCACATCCTTCACGGGTCACGGGCACGGCGTCAGGTTTGATTTCCAGAAACATGTCAAAATGAGCGAGAGGAAATGATCTCATGCTGAAAATTGTTGCTTTTGTGTGGAAAGTTTGGTGAAATGCAGTCGGGGCTTCGCATGCTTTCATCACCCTTCTTTGCCCTGAGGGGTCAGAGGTCATGTCGGGGTTAATCTGTTGATGCGATTGAAGGTTCAGGTCACGGGTGTCTAGTACTCGCTCTCATTACTCTCTGCCTCTCGTGTCTCTCTGAAATCCTGACATTGACCAGCTGTCTGACGAAGCACAAAGCTGTTATACACAGTTTCCTATCATGAGGAGCCAACACAAGAAGAACCGCTGTTGAACGCAGTCGGAAAAAACTCGTCGTCTCCGTTTAAAGGTTTATATGTGTTGGATTAATGATGCAGATTCAGTGATAGATGAGGGTTCACCCAAAACTTAGATCTCATTAATGGAAACACTTTTGCAAAGTAAAGTGGCAAATAAATAGCCTAAACATAGTGCAAGCTCTTTTCTGTCTTACCCCTGGGCTGTAAAATGGCACATTTAAACTTGAATAAACCCTGTTTTTGTTTTTGTTTTTTAAAGTCAAAGAGGTGTGTGTGTGTGTGTGTGTGTGTGTGTGTGTGTGTGTGTGTGTGTGTGTGTGTGTGT
>JAVQJD010080118.1:0-18460 GCA_036023655.1 Nannoperca australis
CACACACACACACACACACACACACACACACACACACACACAGAGAGATAGTCACACACACACACACACACACACACACACACACACACACACACTGAACATCCAGTTGAAGGATACAGTAGCTAAACTCCCAGACAGAAGACAAGTCTTTCCTTTCACCTAAACACTAAAGGTTCTCTGTCTTTTCAACTATTAGCCCAGGGGCCAACAGATATGTTGCTAATGGCTAAAATAAATGGTTCTCCAATCACGGAGGGCTAGCGGTGGAGGTTATCATCCCTGGTGTAGGGAGAGAGAGAGAGAGAGAGAGAGAGAGAGACAGCCTAATTCCTTCCAGCTGCAAGGCTCTATGTGTGTGTGTGTGTGTGAATGACTGAATGTTCAGGGGCTAAAATGACAGATTTACTTGGCCCCTTAAACGCACCAGACAGGCCAGGCTGCTTATACTGTAAGAGAGGCCTTGTTAGAAGAAGACAAGGACCCTCAGACCAGACTGTTTGCATGTGTGTGTTCGTCTGTGCGTGTGTGTGCATGTTTAAGTGATTCCTTTGTTGGTTTAAACATATGTATTGATTCTGTTATCACTGCTGCTGTTTGGGTGAATTGGGAAATGTTCTGTACCTGCACCTTTGTCTGCATACGTGTGTTTAATTTGAATACAGCAGCCACCTCGACACATACACTGCCCGCACACACCTTTTCTCCCAAGTCCACTTAATTCATTTCCTCACTTATGTAGTTACAGTAGTGGGACCACCACAGCCTCTCCTGCAAAGCCCACCTTGTGGCGAGAGGCACCTAGTTCACAGCCTGTGAAGCGCACAAACACATAAACACACACAAACACGCGCACACACACACACACACACACACACACACACACACACACACACACACACTAAGTGGGTTTCCCAGACCTAGGCCTATACGTTGCTCTTGGCCAGTGCTCGGCCAATGCATACTGTATGACTGAGGTTGGCAGCACTCAGTGTTAGGAAGCCACACATTTGGAAAGAGAGAGGGAGGAACAGGAGGGGGGGCGAAGGAAAGGTGTAGGAGATTCTCAGATGATGTTGCTTTTCAATCAGAACTATTGAGGAAAAATAGGATCTAGATCTTTTGTATTTTGGGTTGATAGTTAGGTTTGTTGATTGATTAGATAATGATATAAATCACGGGAAAAACAGCAAAGACTCACATTTGAGAGGCTGGAACAAGTGAATGTAAATGATTTAGACCATTAATTGTCTCAGCCTATTTCAGCTGAATTGAACTGCTATAGCTTACATAAAGTTGAGTGCAACCACACATGAGCTATGAGTTCATGTTAACAACTGGAAATACACTTATCTCCTTGCAAACCTTCAGAACAGTGAAGAACAGATGGACACACACACACACACACACGTGTTGAAGTATATGCACAGATATTTATCAAGCATACGGAGAGCAAAGCACACGCATCGTGCACTTATACAGTACAGTCATACACACATATCCACATGTGGGCAAAAGTGCATACTAAGGCACACACTGTACATTTGATCTATTGACATGTATGCATATGTGCAGACAAAGAACAAGAAGAAAAAAAAGACAGAGGGGGAGCACAGAAGAAAATGCAAAGGGTATAATTTTCCACAATCAGCCTCCGCTTGAAACAAGCAATTATGGGGAATGTGCAGAGCATCCCCTTGTGCTGGGGGAGGCTCCGCGTGTGTGTGTGTGTGTGTGTGTGTGTGTGTGTGTGCCCATGTTTGTGTAGACCTTTCGTCTCCTCCTCTAGTTTTTTCTTGTGGTTGGGTAGGCTGGTTCAGGGGCAGTGCACAGCAAATTCGATAATTCCACAACCAAATGGGCCAGAGCATGCCCTCATATCAGGACGATCCCATACAGCCTCACGATACAGTTTATCTGTTTATCTCACAGTAAAGTACAAGGTTTAGGAGTAAGTTAAATGATAATTACCCCACATACTGTCTTGGCTGCCTACATGGTTACTTATTATAAGATACTTATTATAAGACAATAGCTAATTTCTAAAACAGAATAAACAGAATATTTTAGTGTTGAAAATATTAACGACAAAGGACCAATAAATCTAATGCAGTAAAGTAGAATAATAGGAATTAAATCAATCAGAAAAAACAACAACTAAAAAAGCTTTTTTTTTGCCTTAATATCATACACACAAGAAGGTATTTGCAATATAAAGTTCCCTCCACTTTTAGACTCTTAAGTTTCAGATAGTAGGATGTAATGTATATTGTAAATGATAATATTTTTAAGGGAACAAATGTTTTGTTTATAACTGCTATTAGGGTTAGTATTGGGGGGTTTCTTTATGATGATCTTGCTGATGAAGAGAAGAGAAGCAATGATATAAGACGAGTAGAACAGAAATATATTGTCTGAGGCAGCCATGGCAGTAAATTGGGGAAACACAAGCCTTAATCCCAGAGGTGGAGTTTCCTCCTTCAGGAGGAAAAAAGAACAGAGCACACTCTTTTATCTGTGTGGTCCACCGGCTCAGCTTTCTTCCTCTCTGTCTGTCTCTGCCTCTCTTTCCCTCCTGCTATGCCTCGTTCACAGTTCACAGATGCGGCTTGTTCTCTGTTCAGGTAGTGTGTGTATGTGCATGTGAAGTCTGATCTCCTCCCTGGAGATGCCCCGTTACCCCTCAAGTCACCTGTATGACCTGTCCTTCCTATTAGCGCTAACTTTCGATATTCACGGAAAACCCTAGATGTATTCTAAAGACCTATTTCCACATCTGATTTACTATGTCCTTCATAGTTTGTGTTTATTTTGTCCTTTCCAGACCTTTTCACCTTTCTTTCTACCAGTTTCAGAATCCACCTCATGCAATCGCAGAACATGTGAGGAAACAGGATATGGGGTGGCTGCTATCAGCTTGCAGCCTTGTCTGTCTATAGAATAGACACCAGTGTTTGTCCTCCAGATCGCTTCATTACGTGTTCCCATCCAAAGTACACGGTGGCAGGATCTTACGTTGCTTAAAACTCGCATTCTCTGGCATGATTATTTTCCGACAGGGTACTTCTGCCTAACACATGTGTATGTGTGAGGCTGGGTGTTTATCTTAGATTAATTACCAAGGCATGTGTGTCTGTAGGAAGAAGTGAGTGTGCATGAGTGTAGGTGTAGATGTGTGTGTGTGTGTTTGTGTGTATGTGCAGCGTCCAGGGGCCAAGTTTATTGAAAGCCGCCATCCCTCAGATAAACATACAAGCACCGACAAAATTCTCCAAAGAGGAACAAGGTGTCATGGGAGATGCAGGGAAAATAATCGGCCGAGTTCAGAGGTGGGGAGAAGAAAAGTGCGGAGAAGAGAAGAGCACAGAAAACAACACGAGAGAAAAATAAACAGCAGGTGTTTGAGAAGATTTAGTGTAGCACTTGCAAAAACTGGGAATCGGTTCACGCAGAGGAGGAGGAGGAATTCCACATTCTTGGGAAAAGACTAGCGTCAGGGGTACTTCGGCGTAGCAAAGCAGGCGCAGAGACTAAATGTAAACCTCTCTCTATTGTTATGCTACACTCCCCCTTTTGCTTGAAAAAACAAAAGGTAATTCAATAAACATTTACTGCTTGAACTAGAGGGGGCTCACTCCTACTGCAGTCTACGGACCGGGGGGGAGAATTGCGCACCCAAATGGCAGCTGGCTTGAGGCTGGTCGGGTTTTGCTCTGTGGGCCGGTATTAAAATGAAGTGCTTGTGGCTGGTGTGTAGAGAGCTAGGCATCTGATATGGGGTCTGTAAATGGGAGCAGTAAAGGAGGGAGACTCATTCCACCTCCTCATTTGGGGAAATTATGGTGACAAAGAGCAGGCCTAGCAATACCAGCAGCATCCTGCCATACATATGTTCACACACACACACACACACACACACACAAACACACACACACACACACACACACACACACACACACACACACACACACACACACACACACACACACACACGCGCGCACACACACACACACACACACACACACTGTAGAACAGAGTAACTCAAGGCTGTGCTGCTGGACTTGTGCGTTGAATGTAGGTTAATGCACACTTTACTACACTACTACACACTCTGGCTGTGTGTGTTACTGTAGTTCACCCAGTATAGTAATGTGTGTGTGTGTGTGTGTGTGTGTGTGTGTGTAGGTGTCAAAGAGAGAGAGAGAGAGAGAGTGTTTGTGATCTATTTTGGTAACAAAATGAGTGCTGATGCAAGACCTCTGAGGAAAGTGTGGACATCCTATAGTAGAACAATGGGCAATGTTACCATGGTTACGGGCACCTGCTCATTCATTAGGAAGCCCAATAAATTTGACAGCAGATGAAATGCTTTTTAGAGGAGTCTTATGTGTGTGTGTGTGCCAGCTACTATGCATTTGTCAGCTTCTGTGACTTTCACTTTGGTGCAGCAGAGAAGGAATTTCAAAAATCTTAACAAAGAAAAATGTACAGCATCCCATGATAGTTCGTATGGAAGATGTCCTGATAAATTATTGATTAGAGGGGCTGTTCTTCTTTGCTCTGCAGCACTTTTCTTGGCTCAGCGCTCTCTGCTCAGAAGCCAACCCCCATGAGGAAAAGTAAGGGTGATAAAACAATGCTTCCTCCTTTCTGCAGTTGTGGCTGGAGCCACTGATCTCTGTTACGGTTCATCTAAGACGACTCGGGAGGAATCCATTTTATCTGGAGAGGATGTGACAATGTTGTGCTCTGGTTGGATGGCAAACTGTGAAAGGTGCCATTATAGTGAACAGAAGTGGAAGTGGCTTTTTCTGTCTCTGCAGGGACTTACTTTTGATTTATTGACAAAAAAAGGAACATGAAGTTGAACTTGATATTTTACACTGAGGTATTAGTAATATGTTTAATGGTTCGAGGGAAGGCACACTCAGTTAAAATGTTTATGAATATGTAAACGGTGCTGACTCACAGAGATGAAGTGGCTTCGCAAAACAATCACTGCACCAGCAGAAGTGTAAATGACCTGCTAAACATCAGCAACATCATTATCATGATGATGTTAACATTTAGCTCAAAGCCTGACAGAGCTGCTAGCATGGCTGTAGGTTCTTGTGGGTTTGGTGCAAGCAGGTTTTGTTATTATTAGTTTGCATTATTCTTCTGTGAATTATAATGTATAGAATGACACCAGAAAGACGGGATAATTGTATCCAATTTGTCTGTTTGTATCTAAATAACACATTTATCTGCTGTTACTCCCAGACATTAGCCCCATCCCAGTCACGTGACCATAAGAACATCATTTTACATTGAAAGCACATATCTTTGCATTTGTTCTAATAATAAAACTATGAAAATATTGCCACCATGCCATGTTCAATACTGAGCATTCTTGTCCCAGCTGATAGAACCTTGTTGTGCTTTGGTTGGACTAAAGCTAAATGTGGCATTGGCACTAATTTATTGGTCCATGCTTGAACTGTTGCTGTGCGATAATTGTAATTACTGAAACTGTTGCACAGCAGTCTGCTGTGGTATATTAGCCTTAAAATGGCTGTGTAGCAGGGCAGCAGGGGATTGGTCGGCTGGGCGACGGTGCACGAGAGGATGAAGAGGAGAAAGGAGATTGGTTTTGACCTCCAGCAGATGTGAAACACTAATACTGTAACACAGCTGGCTGACTAGACTGAGGAAGGGGAAGACTGGTTGTTTGGTGGAGCACTATATGTATATATATACATACATGCATACATACATACATACGTGTGTGTGTGTGTCAGTTACAGCATTGGCAATACAAGCACACATGTGGTTGTTATGGGCTTTTATCAACAGCTAGTTCTTGTACAGTCATTGGAGACTATCTATGATTTGATATAGACGATGCAGTTGATTGATTACATTCAGTATTTAATATGAATTTGGTCAATACTACACTGATTGTTACTGGGAACATTTAGGGTTGGGGTTATGAGCGGACTCTTTTCAAAGGCATATCAATGTTTTTTATGGATCATCATGTAATATATTTTTTTTTATATTAAAAACGTGGAAAAAGAACGTTATCGTTGCACGTAGATAAAGTATAAATGGTTGATGACAGAACTGTGAGTGTGCACCAGGACACACAGTAGGCAGCTGCATCTTTAATATACTGGGAACTGGCTCTTGGTTGTAACCAAACTCACTCTGCAATCTGCCACTGATCCTCTTTGGCTCTGTTTTTTTAGTTTTTTCTTGTATTGGGTGATTCATCTTAAAGGACCAGAGCGACATGTTGACCAAATGCACTATTTAATTAAAGGTGGTTAATGTTTAGTCCTGGCAATTCTTTTTGTAGATGGATTAATTCTAGGCTGCTTTCTTTATCACGATATTGTCAGCGTGCCATGCTAATTCCAGCTCCTACCACACTTACTATCTCGTGCACGTACTGATTCACAAAACTGGAACCCTACTTACTACTTAAGTACTTCTTTGGGAGATTTGTGTTTAAATGTGTTCAACCAATCTCAAAACAAAAAAAAGTGTCCACGGCTGAGGGCAAATGGAAACAGAGATAGTGGAAGACGTGAAGGCTCATGAATGCAAATGAGACAAAATAAAAGGGGAGGTGGGGAGGTAAATGAGGGGTTGAGCCCCTCCTCCACGTCCCCTGAGTATCATTTTGACAAGGTCAACACCACCATCAACCACTCCCCAGCTGACAGACAAACACATGAGAGCTGCCCATTGTTCTCCTGTGGATCACAGTATCCTCCATCTTCATTTGTGAGACCACTCACCAAACTGTTTCTCTACGACATTAACAACGTTTTCAAATGTAACTGAACAGCAACTCAAAATGCAATCAAGAGAGTCTCCGACCATGGGCCATGCAGTGCATGCATACATGTTCCAGATGGGAACTTGAGCTTAAGTAGGTGTTTTAATAAAGTTTCCTTCTTGATTCTCAGAGTGATCAGTTTGTTTCTTCTCTGGTGGAAGTGAAATCAGCTGTTTCTGCTCCTCAGTGTCAACCTGTGGAACTTTAACCTGAGATCCTTCCAGATCTGTATATAGATGAGGTTTTGGGTTCCTTTCTGATTAAAAGGTTTATAATAACAGTAATCACTAGTCTGGTCACAGCTGGTAAAATAGTTGTAGCACACAAAGAGGTTTCTGTCTTCTTTATAATTTCATTTATTCAGTAATGCAACTGTGCAACCACCGCGTTTTGTCACAGGTTTCATAAGGCTCAGTTAATTTAGTTAATTTAGTTAATTTAGTTAATTTAGTATGCTGCTGTTCACAGAGTGCTGTTACATCGGGAGCATCTAGAGTTCAGTGTCCACAGTAGAAGCGGCCTCTGCAGAGCTTTGTTCTGCATCCCATTCATTTCTATTGAGTTCAAAAATGTATCTCATATTTGGCCGTGAACTTTGGTTGATTTTCTAAGTATTTACTGAACATATCCGCAACGTTGTAACATGTTCATACTAATGAACGTATCCGCAAAACATTTGTTGGGATGGTATTTTGTTTGTTTTCTCTGTACAATATTTGTTACGTTGAGCCGCCGGAGCACCTGGTTGGTTAAAGGTAGGGAAACATTGTCTTCTTGAACAGATATTTAAAACGTCAGTGGTGACTTGATGAACGCGACAGGAGATGTAATGATTATCCAACTGTCTGCCTGAACCCAACTGTGAGATGGAGAACGTGAACCCCGGTCTCATTTATTACATTTCCTTCACAAAGTATTTGGTCAGAATACTGAGTGTTTATATATATAAGAATTGCATTTATATATATATATTATATATAAATGTAATTCTTAGGAGACAGGGTTGTTAAATCTGCATTACAGGACTCCAACATCGCTCTCATAGACTGTTTACAGTGATTGCTGTGCCGAATATTTGATTTATTACCCTCTTCACACTTGTGACATCACATCCTCTGTCGGTGCTGAGTGGGGGCTAATGTGATCGTACCTTAAGGCATTTATCATCATCATCCTCCTTCACACTAAACATTAAAGCTACTTCCAGCAGTCGCCATTTGGCAATAATAGCAATAATGTTTATATAATATTTTTCCTCTGATGTAATATCTACACTGGCAGATCCAGGGTTGGGGCTCAAACACTCGCCTTGCTCTCCAGTTAGCTGCCGTTTCAGCACCACGAGCAGTTCACCTCCGTCTCGCCGCCTCCTCCCCTGCATCCTGCTATTTGTTGAGCGGCTCCATGAATGTCACTGGTCTCTCTGAATGTCAAAGACTGAATAAATGGTCCTTCATGGCTCCTGTAATAAGATAATGAGATAACAGCAGTTGCCTCTGAGAGTGCTGAAGGGTGCTGACAGCGGGAAAAAGAAAAATGACACTCCTGGTTTGGAGGATGAAAAAGGTCAAGAAGAGAAGAACAAAAGAAACAAAGGAGGGGAGAAACTGGTTTTGTGAACGCACAGCTCTGCTCTCCAGGTGCGTTGATCCTTGTTCAGATGAATATTATTTCTTATCATCTCTTGTTAGTTTTCACTTTTCATTTCTTTTCCCTCTACATGATTTTCTCGTGTTTCTCTTTTGTTTCAAATCCCTGCAGTGGCTCAGTGGTCTCTTCCTGCAGGGCAGACTTGTCACATTTCCACACTGTTATGCACATTTTTACTGGGGTCTACTGTAGGTTGGCACTTCGTGACTGTAGCCAAATTTAGACCTGGATATAGTGGTGACAGTGTATTCAGGCTTGGTATGAAGAGGCGTCTCATTAACTGGCATTTTAAAACCAAAAAAGGTTTTTGCATTTTCTTCTTGTTTTGGGAGTTTTCTACAGGAAATCAGTTGAACATTTTATTTTTTCAATTAAAGAAAAGAAAAAAGAAAATCCCTTCACAGCCTGCCTTCCACACAATGCATGCTGGGATAGATTCCAGCTCCCCACCACTCTGAAAAAGAACCAGTTGGTTAAGAAAATCAATGAATGAGTAAAAGAGGAGCACACAGACAGGTGGGTGGATGTAGGGCAGAACTTTGACCTGACGAACACGTCGTAGGGCACATCCGTCATAGCCTTGTTAGCATCTTGGCATGCAAACACACACACACACACACACACACAGGCCAGACAGCTTGCTGGGCCAGATGGCCTCTTGGTGAGGAGCAGCGAGAAGCTCCACAGAAGGGTTGGGTTGTTTTGTGAACCATGACCTCCACACGTTCCTCCTGCTGACTCCGGGCAGCACGTGCATACAAGAGGTTTGGACATCACTGTGTGTGTGTGTCTGTTCGTGTGGGTGGGTGTGTGTGGGGGGGGGGTTGACTGGTTATTGTGGAGATGTGGATGGAGAGGGTATTATGCATACAGTGCACTGCATGTGTGCGGTGGGAGATTTACTTCCATATATTACCAGGGGAGTAGTGACAGGGAAGAAATGCACTCTGGTCAACTCTAAAACAAGCTCGAATTGATCATTCGTAAGGTTTGTTGATTATTATTTATTTTTAATTCACATTAAACTCTGTTGCACAAGTTTATATTGATTTCTAATTTACAGAATCCAGATTTTTGAATAGTCATACTCTGAGATATCATCAAATATTTGTTTTATTAGCATGTGAGATAATTCAAAACAACAATAGAGGTCAACAGATGTGTGGAGGGAAGGAAGGAAGTCAAAGGACTCACACACAGTACATGAAAGAGATTTGGTACATTATATCAGTTTCTACTAAACAATAAAAGTTAACATTTAATATTTGATTTAGATTTACTCAGTGCTGCTAAGATTAAGTGAAGGCAGAATGATTATTGGTCATTTCTTTTCAGCGCTGTCTTATAGTTGTTGTCATCGCTAATGTGATATAAATGTGATTCTTTAAAAAAAATCACATCAATGAGTTTCATATCTTGTTAATTAAGTTGAGAATTTGCATCTCTAAAGAATGTGATGATCACACAATTAACACACAAATACAGCTGTTATTTATGATTCCAAGTAACACAAGAGGAGGTCTCCCCATTGCATACTGCCTTCTGGCTCTGTGTGTGTGTGTGTGTGTGTGTGTGTGTGTGTGTGTGTGTTCAGAGAAAGAGGAGCAGGTGGGAAATGTGGGTGTGGCGATAGTGGAGCAGATTCATCACAGCTCTTGGCATGTGTGTAACTGTGCGTTTCCTTTGTCCTGTCTTTTCTTATTTACCAGTGACTGATGCACACAGACACACACACACACACACACAAGCTGAAGGATATGTATTTGATTGGAATGACTCATGACCAGAGAAGTGTTCTGACTAAAGACCATCTGGACCACCCCAAAGTCTTCAGTGTGTCGTTATTTCTTTATTTAAGTTCATGCCATTTCCACATCCACATGCCACTGTCCGTTACATGATATCAGTTTAACTTCTAATATCCAACTATCATCTTAGATTGATTTTCTTTCATGCCCGCATGGCTTACATTCAGTGTACAAAATACATCTTATAATCTGGGGTCACGTGCACACACACCTTACAGGTGGAACTGTGCATCATGGTGAAGCTTTTATATGCAGATTTCTTTATGCTGATGAGGTCTGTTAGCCAACATGAAATATATATAATTATATGTCATGAAAACATACGAAATGTTACAAAAACATTTTTTATATATAGAAATAATCTGCGGACTAAACACGAGAGTCCAAGCACAGTTACAGTATTTATTTGTATTTTGGAAGTTTTATCTCTTTAAGGACTGCAGAGGTTAAACATATGAATTAGCTTGTGTTTATATATTGATGCCACCGGTATTCTACATGTTTGTAGCTGCAGGAACAAGGTTGTAGCTGTACACATTTTCTGTGCAGCTGCTCGTCTTTCAGCAGAATAGATAAAGAGAAAATAATAGGAAGGGGCCTAGGTGTTAATAAAGGGATTATCTCGTGCACTGCTCGCATTTTATTTCTGGAAGTTAACACAAAGATGAGATTATTCAATCAACCAAATTAAACTCATTTTCAACGGGTTGTTTTGCGCTCCCTGACCTCAGATCAGATCAGTGGCAGAAAGAGAAGATTCAAACAGCTGCTGATTGTGATATAGAGAATGATTTACATTGCAAATACACGTCTCCTGTGGCTTTTCTTTAGGAAATTAGGTTGAAACGTTTCAGGAGAGAGTAAATACAGGCACTTTAGTGAGGATGGAGCCAGAACAGTGAGTTACATTTGACATTGAAAACAAAACGCGAACTCGATATTTTTAATGTCAATGTTCAGATTGTGTCTTCGTGTCACTCTTGTTTCAGTGACAGTTTCTTTATTACGCTCTCGTGTGACAGATGCTTTAGTCTCAGTATTCAGATCTAAACACTCGCTCACGAAATGTTTGTCTTATATTGACGATGATATTTACAGTTCATATTGAATCTTTTTGCAAATTGTATTTTTCTTTTGATAAATTGTGTTTCGGTTTCCTCATTTGTTTTATCCTGGAAGTGTTGCTGCCGCTGTAAAGACAGCAACACGTGACGGTGATTTCAAACTCTAGATTCTAATCTAGATCACAATCTAATCTAGATTATGAAGTTAATCCCTATTATTAAGACAATGCAGAGAGTTTGCCTTGCTCTGGGCCAGGATCAGACGTAATCTGAGCATCCAGGGAGAATCGTCTGGTGGGTTTAAGTCTTAGGAAAAGCCTCAACGCCTCCTCACTGTGTCACTGTTGCCTTGATTCAGCTTCATCCAACAGTGTTACAGGAGAAGCAGTAACTTCCTTTAAATCACTTCCTAAAATCCCTCAGCAATAACTAACAGTAAATCGACATGTTCTTCTTCTCTACAAGCAGTAAAATGGAGGCAGTAGTGTCGTGTGGGGCAAAGGTTCCCTGTGGATTTTAAGAACAAGTTTTATGTTTTTGTTTAATAAATGAAGTTTTGAAAAATGTCTTGAGCTTGTGGAGTTGTATCCAGGACAATCAGCTGGTTGATTGTAGCAGATTTCACTGTTCGTGAGAAGTTGATTGGACAAAACTAACTTTGTAATTATAAAAACATATATATTTAGTAAATACTGAAAAGTCTCTTTTTTGTATTTTTAATTATGTTTCTTTCTATTTCTGTGTGTCTGCAGTGCCAGATCTCCCAGGCCCTGAATGGTGTCTCCGACAAAGCTAAAGATGCCAAGGAGTTCCTGGTTCAACTCAAGAACATGCTTCAGCAGATACAGGTAACAGCTGCACACATATACATGAATCTGTAGCTTTCTGTATGACTCTAGATTAAAAGATGTCGCGTGATGTCTGGATAGTCGGACGTTTTATGAATGTAATTTCCTGTTTGATTTGTTGTATACTAACTGCCAGAGGTGTGCACTCGAGTCACATGACTTGGACTCGAGTCACAAATTTGATGACTTTAGACTCGACTTGACAAACTCAAGGGAAGACTTGCATCTCGACTTGGACCTAAACACTGATGACTTCACTTGGATCTGAGCTTTTTGACTTGAAAATAGCCCAAAGATCAAATGGTATGTTGTTAAAATTCAACACAGAACAGACAGGACAGAAACCTTCATTCTGTTGTGATTAATAGAGCTATGAAAGGGAAATGTCAGCACTACTTTTTTATGATTGAAGAACAAGACCTGAGATCTACTTGTGACTTACAGAACAACGACTTGCTGTACACAGTCAGTCTGCTGATGTTTAGCAGGTGGAACTCGGACACACGTCTTGATTTTGCTCAGACCAGAGGCGCCATTTCTGTTTCTGTTCCAAACTGGCAGCCAATCACATGGCTGCCTCAGGATTTCAGTATTTTCTCTGGATCTCCGCGAGCTTGACGAGACGAAGCTCTGGCTGTGAGAGATTGTACCTGAACCGATATCCATGTCTGATCAGTTGCCTCCACATGAAGAGGTCTTTACATATTTTACCGTATCTGTACCAATGTTTTTCTAGACTAAATACATTTTTGCTTTGGGGGACATGCTGGTAATGGCCAATAAGCTCCAAATAAATCAGTCACAGAGACACACTTGGACTCCACACACTGTGCAGCAGCAGGGAGGTAAATCCACTGAATTACTAGACTCAAACAAGCCGTGTCAGCCAAATGTGTGCCGTGTGTACATAGTGTGTGTGTGTGTGTGTGGACAGCATTGCTCTGTAGCTGATCTCTCCGGCAGCATCTGCCAGTGATACACACACTTTTATACACTCACACACACACACACACACACACACACACACACACACACACACACACACACACACACACACACACTCAACAATGTGTTTAATGGTCTGATGCTTGAGTGGTTAAAGTTTAGTTAGTTTCACTGTGGTTTGGGTTAAAATCCACATAACCTGCAGGAGGGCTTTGTCACTTTCTGCCACAACAACGTCTCTACGGTCCAGTGCTTTTAGAAAAGCTACAAGGCGACTGCAGAGTTGTGGTTTGTGCTGAAACACCTCAAGTCAAAATGTCAGACGTCACTGTTTTCTATTCTTTCTTTGCTAAAATATGTTCCAGAATTTCATTTCATTCATGAAACATGAGCAGACCAACATCTTTGTGAATCCGGATTGTTCTTATGTTTGATGCTTTGTTCCAGAAAATCTGTCACTGGTATAAGTAAAAGCCCAGATTCTCCAGTAAGAACAACAAACTAGTGAAAAATCCCTGCAGCCAGTTGGTAAAAGCCCTCACACACCAATCACACGCAGAAAATGTGGCTGTCCTCATACATCTGGCCGTGTGCTGTATGTATACTGTATTGTTTGTTGTACAAACAGATGGTAAATATGAAATAACTAACACGATATAAAACTGTTTGTGCGGTGGGAACAAAAATGGAACGAAGAAGATCTGGCGGGTAAATTAACATATCAGTAACAAACACAGAGCAGCTCTGTGCTGCTAAATGAGGCAAAATACACCCACTGATCTATTTTAGTCACAGTGTTGGTTTTACCCGTAATGAGAGTGACTTTGGGACGGCTTAAAGTAGCTAAAATCTGACTTTCCTTTTCCATTTGTTTACTGTGGCGTTTTGCCGCTTCTGATTGTGTGTTTTTGTGTGCTGCTTCAGGAGAACGGCGTGGAGTTCGAAGCTTGCCTCGTGGCCCAGTGTGACTCTCTGATCGAGGCGCTCACCAGGCAGAAAGCCAAGCTGCTCACCAAAGTCACCAAGGAGAAGGAGTACAAACTAAAGGTTAGCCTCTCAGCTCATGTCCGCCGAACTTCTGCTGACTCTGATAATAAAAACGTCCTGCTTTCCGTCTAAACATCTTCAACATGTGACCTTTGTTGGCGCTTGCATTGACTCTACAGGGAACCTTTCAACACACAAAAGCACTTTATCAGCACTGCAAACAGCTCTGTCTTCATCACTTCATTTCTTCACTGACCAGTGAAACAATTAGCTTTCCTGTTAAAGCGAGCAGCGTATTTGAGGCATTGAAATCTGCTTTATTTACTACGTGCAGTATCTGTTTCTCTCTCTTTCTATTGCAGCGTTCCTTCACGTATATCTCAGTATATCAGCAACAGCATAATCGTGAGTAGATTAAATAAAAATACCTTCCCCTCAGGCTGATGATCTATAATGGGGAGTAACCAGGTTAATGTGACCAGTAGATTTTGGAAAATGCTTCTGAAAACTCTTTCAGAATTCAATTCGCGCCAAATTCAAATTAGTGACAAGAGCACAGGCAAAACACAAAAAGCAGTTCTGTTCAGATAACAGTGAGCTTCAGAAGCTGATTAGAAGAATATGTTTTCAGGGTTTTAATACAAAAACCTTACTTTTTTTTAACTTTCCTCTGTGAATCCACGGCCGGGGTTTTCCTAATTCGTACTGAATCACATGGACGTCTGCCCAGCCTCAACGTGCCCAGCGACCGCCTGACCGTCTGGCTGGTGGCGGGGGAGGGTGTGTGTGTGTGTGTGTGTGTGTGTGTGTGTTTGGACGGAGGCCCCAAGGACAGCTGTTGTCATTATCTGCAGGCTGGGGATTGAGATTTAGCCAGAGGGCAAAGAGCTGGAGGCTGCGACGGAGCTGGAACCAGAGAAGAACGGCTGCTTGTAGATGGCAAATAAACTCAAACACATTTTCACATGAATAAATATTTAGGAGTCCGACTGATAAACAGACAGGCGCCTTTTCAGTGTAAGGAGTTTCCACATCTGAGGCTGCACTCTGGCTCTAAAAGAGCAGCAGTTCAGCAATTTAACTGAGCAGCCAGTGCTTTAAATGTAACCAGTAAAATCTCAAAATCAACTCTAAAACTCACCGGAGTGATCCACGATCCCGTCTCTGTGAAGTGGTTAAAAGCCGAGCAGCTGCGTTTTGTACCATCTTTTTTTTGGGCTTCACCCTGAATACAGTGACAATAATCAAGATGCAATGATATAAAAGCATGTATGACCCTCTCATCACCTGGTTTCTGAAGCCCGTGCATGAGACACGTGTGGGGATGCTACAGACAGAGCAGCTCTAAATGTACTAAAATGTGTGGGGTTTTAATTTTCACTGAGTACTCCTTTGTATCCCTGTCACAACATCCAGCTTTGACCAGACAATTTGAACAATATTCTTCTAATTCCTCTTTTTTCATTCCTCTAAAAGCTTTAAATTACAAAAACATCATTTTGGATTTTAATTTAAATGGCTGAAAAGTGGACGCCATATTGTGCAAATTTAATTTTAACCAGGAATCTTCACATATTAGCTGCTGTTTTCACACTAAACCCACAACACAAGAAAAAACTATACAGCTTCAGATTGTGGGAGTGAACACAGCGTGTGTGATTCTTGGATGACATTAAGCAAAATGTTGCTTAACTGCTGTTCCAAAAAAAGGAGAATACTTTTTCATCTAGAGGTGGCAGTGGAGGGAGCAGGCTTTAAAAGATGATCTATTTCAGTGGATCTTCATATTTACTGACTGTGAACTAACCTTTCTGCTGCCCTCTCCTTTTTTATAAAAGCACTTAGAGGCCTTTTAATCTGTTTTCACAGATACAGCTGCAGCCCAGACACAAAACACGCACAAAAAAAGCTAAATAAAAAATAAACCGAAAGACTGTGTCTACACCAAGAAAGGCAGATGCTTAAAAAAATCACCAAATCCACGGCTTAATCCCTTAAAAGCCATATATTTTGTTTTCCTCTTTCAAAGAACAGCCAGGAATACTTGTTTGTGTGTGTGTGTGTGTGTGTGTGTGTGTGTGGCAAAATACTTAAACTGAAACATTCCAGTTGATGTTTGTTCTTTGATAAAATGCAGATTTTAGAGCAAATTAGGTTTCAAAAAAATTGTATTTGCAATAATTACTTTTGATGACACAGTGCTGTCACTGTAGCTGTGAAACTGACATATGGGTCAAATATCACGTATTGATGTGTTTAGATGGATAGACTAAAGAAATATTATAATATACCTCCATCTGTAGCCAAGTCAATGGTAAAAATTGAGATTTAAGTAAATCGGGGGGGAGTTAGAAAGAAGTGAGCTCATCAGACCTCTGTAGCCCGCTCCTCATCTGCTGGAGGCTAGCAGCCCGAGGCGACATTAGCCGCTACTAGCATAACACACCCGAATCTCAGAGGGGACTGTCGGTGTTTGAGTTGCATTATGGGTAATGAAAGCGCCAGGTTTTGACAGGAAAGTATAATACATGGAATATAAAAGTCCATGTCTCTGGTTCTGCTGCATCGATTTCATCTGTTTTTAAAAAGTGTCCATCCTGAATTTGACGATGTTGTAGGAGCCCGATGCTAATTGGTGGAGTACTCTTTTAACAGCCTTGCCCGTAGGGTGGGGGGCAGGGAGAAACAATACATCAATCCTTACCTACCTGAATCTAACTCAGACCTTAACCCAAGAACCAAGACTTGACCCGTTAAAGTGTCTCAAAGCGTCCTCGCGCTGAAGGTCTATAACGTTGTCCTCACAAAGATGGATGTTCAAGAGTGCACACACAGAAACACACACAGTGCAGCAATAATCCAGCGTCTGATGGATTAATGTTCACTTCTCTGTAACTCACACAGATGAATGTGTTTCTGAGATGAGATTAGGGTTCACAGGATCTCGCTTACTGAAGTCAGAAGCCAGTAGTGTATTTCTTCTTAGTGTTTTTAGATCAAACCTGTTTTCTAAATGCAAACTGAGAGGTGACCTGTAGCGCTTCACTTCACAGACAGCCGAAACAGAAATATTGCATTGAAAAGTGACAAATGTACAAAATATAAAAGAAAGCCCAGTAACAAGCATGGTGAGCTTTTCATTTTCTGTATACAGTTAGTACCAAACTCCTGCCTTAATACAGTTTATATAGATATAAAGCCCTACATCATGGTTTCCTGTTTTTTTAAATGCCAACATCAGAAGAACACAAATAGACAAAATCAACCCAAAACGTTGCTCTGACCTGACTTGAAATTCTGTGTGATGAAGAGGCTGTGAGACACATTAGCAGTGTGGCTGGTATCTCAAATCTGGGCTTGCGTTAACATGTTTCAGCGTTTGCACCCTCAAATTCATCGCGTATGCATGTGGAACATATTGAAAAGACCCTTGAACGGCGTGTGGGAGGCAGCCGGCGGCTCGACTCAGCGGGAGGAAGGAGGAACTGGAGATAAATCTGAGGTTTACTCCGGCTTCACGTCTCACACTTCACGTTGTTTACACGGGAGATAAGAGCGCGGCTTTGCCAAGACGAACTGAAAGCCACATTTTCTCTTGGTAAATAATGTGTTTATATATGCAATAATTGAATTCCAGTTGTATTATAGTTTTAAAGTGACACATGATTTCTATAATGTTTTCCCCTGTAATTGACCTTTAATTCATTCTTTAACCTTCCTAATCCCAAATCCTTGAACAAAACCCAAAAACCAAACCTTTTCATACATCCACAACCCACAACGCACAAAGGAAGTGTCATTAAAACACACTGATTGAAACTTGTACACACTGAAGTGCACTTCAAAGTGGCTTGTAAACTCAAAACCCAAATACAAGACAAACACGTATCTGACAAAATATAGTAAGTAAGAAACATTTATTTATTCTCCATCAGACATCACAAAGTGCTTCTCAATAAAAGAGGAAAGCAAGACATAAAATACAGACAAAAATATCAAATAATATCAAAAAATATCAAAAAATAAATAGAAATAAACACTCGAGCTGCTTTTTACACACTGATACAAGAGGTGGAGCGTTAACGAAAGACGTCAGGTATAAAAATGTATTCGTGATATTGATGAAGTTGGCTTCATCATATTAACTACTGTTGACTTCTGACCCAGCACGCACGCACGCACGCACGCACGCACGCACGCACGCACGCACGCACGCACGCACACACGCACGCACACACACACACACACACACACACACACACACACACACACACACACACTCCCACATCAAAAACACACCTCACATATCTATAAAGTCAAATAGAGGAGCCTTGG
>JAVQJD010080131.1:0-18195 GCA_036023655.1 Nannoperca australis
ATATTATTCAGAGTGCTGCTTGTAAAAAACAAACGTTAGTCTCCTTTCCCCCCTGATTAAGTACTGGCTGCAGGAGGTTGTCAAAAGTTAAAAACAGAAACATAATGAGGTAATTATCTGATACTGCAGGAATGATACCAGTTGTGCTTGAAACAATTTATGTGTAATGATGTTTAATATATAGTATTGTGAGACAATATAAATTAATCATATGAGCAAATGATACGTTAAAGCAGACTGTACTGAGTTACAGCCAGAATACAAAAACATAATTGCCCATTTTTGATTATAAAACTGCTCTGCAGTAGATCCAGAAATGTACAGTCTATATGTAGATATATGAATTGAAAAGTACATTTAAGTTGACAGAAGTAATTATGACAATGTCATTTGTCATCTGACTTCTATTTATTAAGAAAAGTTCATTTTTACACAGCTGCCTCACTGTGTCTTTAAGTCATTTTATCAGGAAAACATAAAGTTTGTTTACTCAAGCCCCATTTTATAAATAAAATACCCAAGCTTTGCAGAAATAACTAGCCAAGTGCATCTCATGGGAGACAGTCTGCATTTCATCTAAAGAAATTAAAAATAATCATCTATTTATGAACAAAGACTTGTTCTTCCTTTCTGAGTTTGTTTTACAATTCTCTGCCTTGTAAGAAAGTCAAAGAATCAATTATTTTTTTTCTCACCCTCTTTTCTTTGTGAAATTAAGTTTAAGTCACTCATTTATTTGATATCTAGACATAATTTGATCTCTAAAGACTTGGGGAAGGCTGCTGATGAGAATGTCTTGTTTTAGCTCTCAACATCAAGGCATTCCCAACAAAAGCTCAGCTCCATCAAGACCTCATTAGTATCTGCCTTCATTTAGAAGCAATTGGTGACCATGGCCGCGTGACGACTAACCTTGTTAGGGACTTGAACAGCTGATTTAAGGGCCAGCGTTCACGGCTCTTAATTTAACGGGTTAGGTGTTTGGTTCTTTTTTTATTGAAACAAGTTTCCAGAAATGCAAAAAAAGCTTCCTGATAACCTGCTTGCTTATGCAGGATTTGTCTAATTTATTTTAATTTATTTTTATTTATCTATTTTCAACATAATGGCATACATTTATTTATTCATGTTACATGTGTTTAGTTTACCCTAACGCTCCATACCACCGCTTGAAGAAATCCAGTAATTAATCAGCCTCTAACACAATCTGTAGATATATTGTCAAAGTAAGTAAAATTGGCTTGATTGTAATAGATACACTCAGACGTTGTATGTTTAAATTGAATTCTCCGCTCAACTATTTCCTATATTATCCAGTAAGTTGTACAAAATGAAAAATGTTTTCACCTCAACCCAACAAGCGATCATCTGACTGAATAATATATTTCTCTTAGTGACTATCAGATTATTGTTGCCATTTATTCTGTGAATATGTTATCTTAATCTCCAGCCGTGTCAGAAAGCATGCATTCTCCACCACTATCTCTTTCTCTCACTGCCTCCCTCCCTCTCTTCTGTCCTGGGGTGATATATAGCCATTGACACCATTAGACAAAGGTATTATTAGCAGATTAGGCTGAGCGAGGGAGCAGGGATAGGGGCACGGACCGGGGGCCATGTTTCTAAAGATGCCAGGCCCGTCTTTGGAATAACCCAGCAGCCCCCTTAACCACCGTCCCAATTACAGCTGCATCGCACTCTGTGCACACAGCGGGTTACAGAGGATAGTGAATAAATATTCCCACATTATCTCCACTGGTGGAAGGGAGCAGAGAACAAGCAGGCCCGCAGGGATATGGCTGCCCCCATTGGCCCTCAGACTGGGAGGGTCTGGGAAACACAGAAGGAGCATAATGTGGGTTATCAATGAGAAAAAGATTTTCAAAAGCAGAATGGACCTGCTGTATTAATATGTATGACAGCTGGTTTGAAGACGTAGGTTCATCAAGCTGGAATTCTCTGAAAAATCATCTTTGCAAGTGTATCTGAGGAAGAAAATGCACTGAACACATTTGTTCGAGCTCAAGGTTACACACAATGTGTTTAGTAAGTAACACTAAATGTTAGTTGTTTGTGTCCAACAAAACCTCCTTGGGGCACCTTTAATGCATCTAACACCATTATATCTTGGAAAGTTGAACTATATAGTGAAGAATAAAGTCATAAAGATGACTTTGATGAAATTGCCAGGCTGATTTGGTCATGATTTGTTCCATTAGCAATTCATAAAAAAACATTAAAATGTTCTGCTTTCCCAAACAGGGTCCAGATATCTACACAGGGCTAAAACTGAGACCGAGATCCATGCTCATGGTGCTTCACGTGCTCCTCGGATGGTCCCATTTCCAGAGTTGGGAAGTTGTTCTTCCGACTTCGGTGTGTTCATGAGCTTTGAAGTCGTAATGTGGAAACAACATGGACGCTTTAAGAAGCATGTGTTGTATGTTACTGCTCAGAGTGTTAAAACAACATGTTGATTGCTGTTTCCATGGATCCCTTTCTTTTTGGTTGGCTGAGACAATACCTCACAACAAGCAAATGTAGGTACTGGCGGACCATTTCTATTCCAGAGTTCAAAGGGTTAAAAAAAAGTTTCTTACAATCAACCAAACATTTACTGATGACATATATATGTTGGAAGTTGGTCATACATATGACACCAACATCCAGCAAGTTGAGCAAGTCACCAAATCTTCACCAACTTTCTGAGTTGTTGTTCCGACTTTAGCTTCATGTGAATTTTCCCAGTTGGAAAGAAATGTTTTTGTTTTGTGATTATTAAGAATGCAGTGTTCGATGATACATGTACGATTGTTGACAACAACCTCTAGATTTCTCTTGTGTTAATTGCTGATTCCCGCCAAAGGTTCCATTCTCTTCCACTGATCAACAGGTAGCGCACAAAGATATGCAGCAATGCAGCAACAACGACAGAAGACTGTTAACAAGTAAGAAATAAACAATGCTGGATTTAAAATACAGGAAACACATTTGACACATTCGACTCAAGGACACACAGAATGCAGGTGTGTGTGTGTAACACTACACGTCAACACAACCTTTGTTATCTACGGGGCACCTTTAAAGGACACCTTTGAGAAAATAGAAGTTTCCACTAAAAAAAGAACAGCAGGCACTAAAAGAATTAGACTGCAATATCATACTGCTAAATTCTTCTATTGTTTATCAAAGATCAATATGAAAATGAAGCACCTACTGTATGTTGCAGATGATTAGTCCAATAGCTATAATGACTGCTGCTCTCATGGTAACACCAGGAAGAGCACAAGCGTATTGTTCAAACTGTAAGATAAGAGGTGAGAAAACAACTGTGAGATTACGCAATATTATTGTGCAAATGTATTGTAAATTTCGATTCTTTCCATAAAACATAATTTCACTAATATGTGATCCTTAAAAGACGCACTAGAAGTTTTGTTTTTAATTATTTCTTAAATGACATTTTGTACATACAAGGCGTTCAGCTGACAGCGAGAGTGTGAAAGTCTCTATTTCTTCCTTTCTTTCGCTCTCTTTCTTTCCTTGTTTTGCTTTCATCCTTTCAGTCTTGGAGGAGCCTAATGAGCGTGTGCAGAGGGCCTCTCTTTCCCTGCCCTTAAATCAGTAATTGGTTTTAGTGCCGAGACTGTCAGGAAATTAACACATCACACGGTGACAGCTGTTCATTTTTTCGGCAGCGTTCTTCGTCATGTGAATGGCCGCTGATTTGCCAGAGAACATCACAAATGAGTGGCTGCTAATCAAGGGGCCACTCTGAAGAGCAGAGTAGTGCCCTCTGCTTCCATTCTCTCTCTACTGTAAGTAAGCAAATAAGAAAGTAAAGAAATAACTGTGGCGTGCTGTATGTATGTGTGTGTGTGTGTGTGTGTGTGTGTGTGTGTGTGTCTGTATTAGCTGAAAGGTGGGTTTACTTTGGAGACAGGCTGTTATATCCTTACCGTGTTTTTAAAGTTTTACATTAATGATCCCATATAGAAAAACGTTTGTTTTGTGTGTTGCTGCAGAACATGTATAGCTTGAATGAATGCAAATGCTCATAACATAATTTTTTATAGCTGATATTCAAGATCTGGGAGTGTTTTCAAGAGTTAACAATCCTTACAAAGTTCTTTCACTCCAGAAAGACTCCAGAGAATCCTTCTCACTGTAAACACTTTATTTACAGTGTTGCAGGTAAAATCAATGCCTTTCAATTAATGTTCACAATTTCAATCAGATTGTTTTGGTTCTTTTACCAAATTCCAAGTAATGGAACCTGCTACCATCCACGCTGACATCTTCATTTACTTACTACATTCTATACCATTCAGCAGTGCAGAAGACGTTGCCAAGCCTGATGAGATATACAGTAAAATCTCCCCAGCATGTTCTGGGTCTACCAGTTGGACAGTTTTGGAAGTCCAATAACACAATGGCACAAATCAGGTTTAGGTCGGGCAGTTCATTCCTCCCAATCACCCTTCTGCAGGTTTCTCCACCATGGCCCAGGTGAACGTTAAAGTCCCCCAGCAGAACTATAGTCTCTAAGCGGTATCTTTTCCAGGACCCCACTCAGAGACTGCTGTTCAGTGCACTGGCACAAACAACAGTCACAGCCCTCCTCTCAGCAACTCGTAGTCCCATGAAGGCAACCCTCTCGTTGTCCCAGGGAGAACTCTAACACATCCGGAGCCTCTCAAGTATCCCCACACCCGTCCGACGCCTTCTTCTCAGCAATGAGAGAGTCCAGCCCCTCTCATACAATTGCACATGTACTTGCATATTATATTTACATTACTATACATGTATTCATTTGTTAATTCAACCTCATTCATTCTCATGCCAATCTCTTGACAGAGAAGCTCCTCATTGATTGGGTTTATTTGCGTGATCACTTAGCCACTGATAAGACAGGCATTGTATCATTGTGATAGCATCAGTGAAACACTTGAGTTCATACCAAGGTTACATGGAGAGCTCTCGTTGTAAGGCGACTTTACATTTAGATGTCTTTAGCGTGATCAGGAAGTAATCTAATCACATTGATTTGGGGAGATAAAACTGAGAAATGAGATACAATTGAATCAAACACAATGTACTGGTTCTTCAAAGACTTCTTAATTTGTTTAAAGAGTATTGGGTGATATATATATGTGCATCATGTGACCTGCAATCGTGATTGAACTAAAATCTTCTACAAATATGTGTGATGTGTCTCTCTGCTAATAGACTGCAATTTTATTCTGAAAAGATGATAGTTCAATCTTTTGGTTCAAGATTTTAAAGCTCACTAATTTACACGTTGTATCTTGTTTCTGTGAACCACAGAAGCTTAAAAATATGAATGTATGTTTGGTTTTAGGGGTTCTTGCATGCTGTAAATATTTCAAACATGGTGTGTGATTCATTTAAGTCTTAGAATGAAATTTTGCCCAAATTCCCACGGAAGAGTTCTTCAGATTCAGCTTATTCTGCTCCTCGAACATGTGCACAGGTGTAAACAACACACACACAAACAAGCATCCATATTCGCACAGCACCTTCTTGTTTTATTACCATTACACCATTTATTGCATGGAGCAACTAACAAAACTAAGAAAGTGTCTGTGTTTTAGTCTAGATTATTTTATGTCTTTTTTTATTGGTTAAATTCTGATGAAAACTGGCTGTGCATATGTGGACAAGTGTGAGGTAGGGTGCACTTGCGCGTGCATGAGCACGTCTCAAACAGAATGAGAGAAAGTGAGAGCGAGTTCAGGACATCTTATAAATCCTTCAAAAACTACAGCTGGATAATAGCCCAATTAACCTTTTCATTCTTCCCCAATCGTCAGCGAAATCCTTGCCCTCATTCTCTCTCTTTTTTTTGTAATAAAATGAACTCTTTCTCTCCTCTCATCTTTCTTCACCTTCCCATGAGATCAGAGCAAAACTAAGGGTGCTTGACCCTTCACACAATGAGGATTCCTACAAACGTACAAAAATAACCAGGTTATATTCTTCTGATGTGATTTTCTACCCCTAACATCTCCTCTCTTTGTCTGCGCTGACCTTATTTATGAGGGTGACGTAGTGAAGGACCAGTGCCTGGATTATAGTACAGAGCGTTGAGGGGTACAATACAAGGTTAGAGGGATCAGGGAGAAAAGATCCAAATGTGAGGACACTTAGGGTAGGTTAGAGAAGGTTGTAGGAGGGGAGGGCAGTGTCTAAGCTTAAACACCCACTGCTGCTGCTTGGACACAATACCACCTGAGTTTGCCCAAAGTTTTTTGTGTTTTTACCTCAGTGTGTTTGTTCAATTTCTCTTGCAGTCTTGCTAAATAACAGTGTCATTTATCAATACTGTACTAACACTGATTTTTAGTACTATGTGCTTGCGTCTTATCTCTGTGCATTGTGTGAACAACTGTGTAATATATGCCTGTGTTATGATGTATTATCATGCCTAAATGTTTGGGTCATGCTATTTACAAAAAAGAAAGAAAGAAAGAAAGATTTCCAATGCCGTAAACATAAACACTTCATTCCCTCTAATGTATTAGGCATGTTGGGCTTGTTCCTCCAAAAAAATCCTCCAAAAAATGTATTTTATTACTGAAATTTGTGACATTACTTGCTATTACTTTTCTGTTGAACCCTACAAAATAGGTAATTGTGTAAAAATTCAGACTTCACTTCACAGTGTGCCACTGCGTGAATGTCAGGGTAATCGTTGATGAGCGCAGCTAAGGCTTCAGACTAGCAGTTCATTTCTGCAGCCTATGGATCCATAAAAGTTACAGGCCACAGATGCCACAATAAAACTCCACTTTTGGTTGTTTGGCGGGAGGGGGGGAGGGGGGTGACTGGGATTTTATTACTGGGATTTTATTAGTTATTCGTTACTGGGGGAAGTAATATTACTGTCCTGCCCGACACTGGTATTAGGGTGGCGACTGAAATGTCAGACAGATACCTCAGAACCTATGCAAATAAAATCTAAAGTGCATGGCCTGAAACCACCAAAGGTCTTGAGAAAACATGTTTCTTTTATGCATGTGTTTCTGTGATTTGGCTGAACTGACCTTTGAAGACGCATGAAGTAATTGTATCAGTATTTCACTGGGATCCAGCATCCAAAACATTTTCCGAACTCTTTCCACCCATGAGAATTCACAAGGCAAGAAAACAAAGTTGTTTTTTGGCTAAAGTGGTGACAGAGAGAAGGCTACGACTCAGTCTTAGGGTGTTGTTAGAATGTGACCGCGTAATCATGAACTGTATTAATTAAAGGAGTGCTCCAGCGCATCCCAGAAATGCAGGGTCCTGCACTTACCATGATGTCACTAATGTCAGTCTAACGACCATCTCTGCCTTATAAGTGCCCTTATCTTTACCTCCACACATCCTGTTTGTAATACAGGCTTTCTGTTATAAATTTATAGTCCAAGTTGAGATAACCCTAAAGACGTCACCATGACATCATCAGTTATTCTCTCCAGCTCCTCCAGACACACAGAAGATGCTGTGTAGTACTAACCATGCCCGGACTCTGTGGACCGCCCCTTTAACAACCACATCAAACCCTGCTGGTATATTATGGTAATGTGTCACTATAGTCCAATTGCATTGTCACCTCCTGATTGTGTTCTTGTGTTTTAAGTGGCCATTAATAACACAGTATGCACACAACATCAAACTAGTCTAACAGTGACCCAAATATAGCGTGTCAAAAAAAAAGAATACACACATAAACAGATATAAAAAAACTAAAATTAATTATTTAAGTTGGTTAAGACACACTCTTGGCCATTTACACAAAAGTTCACACACACGCACACACACACACACACAGTTGTAAACATGCTGAAAAGTGAAGTACATCAGTGAAACATTGCAGGGTCCGTCTCTCTGTGTCTCCCAGTCCTTCATTGTGATCTTGCTTGTCATCACATCCCGCTCCTGCTCTCTGCTGTCACCTCACCTCTCTCAAATCGTGCCACCAACCAAAGTAAAAACCTCATTAATGCAGAAAACCAACACATAATTAAAACTTTTCACTGTCAAAAATTACTGGAGATGTTGTTATTTTGATATCAGCACTTCACACCCGCCTGCTAGATACTGGAAGTGTGTGAGATGTTTTTTTTTTTAAATCCTTAGAATTCCCAAAGGACAATTTTATTTACTTTTAGTTTGGGGTTTTTCTTCTGATCATCATGGCATGCATGCATTGACAGAAGCAGCTCATACATAAGGCTACGTACTGGACAGGGGAACAGATATCCACTCACATTCTTCACTGGTGTCTGGATGCAAGGACAGACAGTAAAAAGAAAAAAGGAAATGCTGGCATTTGTCAGGGTTTTCACATCATTCCCTCAGGACCTCACAGTATTTGTGTGTGTGTGTGTGTGTGTGTGTGTGTGTGTTTGAAAACTGTCAGGTGATACAAAGAAGTCTATTTGGGCCTTCTCCATGTGTGCGTGTGTTTCTGTTAGTATGAAAATGTGTTTGCATGTGTGAGTGACACCCCAAGGGTAGAAATTACAGTTATAGCGAGAAGAAAAAGGAGGAAAGTAGGAAGAGACAAAGAAACAAACTGTGATATTTCTTGATTGTGACAAGCGCCCTGCCAAGGTGAAATTGCGTCTGATGCTCGTCTGTGGCACGACTCTGCCTCTCCCCACGTCGCCCTGTACATGAAGTTAGTGTTGTTTTCAATCTCATCTCTTTTCAAATGTGGCGCAGGGGCTGCGGAGAGAGGTGGCTGCCGTGCCTGGCGTGTTGGGTGAAATTGGACTGCCTCTCCCCATTATTGTAAACATCATCCCACCAGACAGGCAAGTGGGTTGCAGGGACACAGGATGAGGGGGCCTTTGCCTGGGAGAGATCTGCTAAAACACATCCATTAAGGGCCAAACTATTTTTGATTTACATGTTCAGACTCTTTAAAACTGTCACATCCACTCCCTAACCGCTCACCACGCCGCCACAGCCCCCCGCCCGCCACGTTCCTTCCCCGTCCCCTCACACACACACACACACACACACACCAGCACATGACTGCTCGTGTGTGATGCAGAAAGAGAAGTGATGTTTCTTTTCTTTCTTGCCCTCCTACTCTGTTCCCAAGCGAGGAAAAATCCCCTCTTTCAGTATCAAGGACAAAATAGCACAACCTCAGTAGTCTGGTAAATAATAGGCAGCCAATCGCATGTCTTGGTGTCTACCTCATTACAGTGTATGCAGAACTTAATGACCTTAACGTCGCCTGCAATCATCTGTCATCGCAGCAATTAGTTTCATACGGGGGCCCACAATGGTGGCAGACCATTTAAAGTTTCTCAAGTCATACTGTAATTATATCGGGGATGGGATAAAAGAAAATGCATATATGACAAAAACAATGCTAAGTAGACAACAACAATAAAACATTCATTAAGAGATTCGAGGACAAAAAGAATGAGATTTTTTTTAAAGAGTGAGGTAGAGCAAAGCCAAGGTTGAATGGTAATTAGGAGGATAATGTGGCTTAAAAGCTAGAATATTTTAACCTTAACTTTATCTGGCCAAACAATATGAGAACAATAAAGACTTGAGGATATGAACAATAATTACGACTATATGTTTGTGACTGTTCATATAATAAAAATACTTTAGCTTTGTGATTCTTAAATAGCAGCACATCCCGTAAACTGGACTTCGATACAAATGTCCTGCTTTCAGTTATTTGTATTATGGATTTTACCTCATTAAACAATACACATTTGTGTCCAACTGTGCTGCATTAAATACTTACTGTGCATAAGAAATGGATGAATCTTCTCTTCATAAAGATTTCCCAGACTTGTTGCTGTGGACCTTGTAAAAGCTCTCCCTACATCTTCACTTCCACGTGGATATTTTGAATCATTGCATTTTCATGAAAGTCCCATTTTATGTGAATTTACTGATGTTATGGTTTCTCCTACAAATATCTCAGCAAGGTGCGACTGTCGCCACTGGGCAGACTCATAAAGAATGGAGCAGTAACAGGCTTTGTATGGACGGAGGGTACTCTTAAGTCATGTATGACCTGAATGATAACACTGTACAGCTTCTCACAGGAGATAAAACACATTGCCATGTATCTATTAAACGCATCTATATAATCCTACTCATATGATGTGTTTATGGTTGTTTAAGAAATTATGTTGATCTACTTTCAAAATGAGAAAAAATGGAAACAAAAAGAAATATGTATAATGCTATAAATAAGCCAAACTGAAAAAATAATTCTTCATTCTCTAGTTTACAGCAAAAAAAGCAGAAAAAGACCACAAAAATAAATATTCTCTAAGTGCTCTTTAAGTACATATGATGGGGAATATTACCACAATCCAAAGATCTATGATTAGTTTTTTTTTTTTGCTAAATAAGAGTATATTACATCATTTATCAAGCAGAGAGGAAGTGGTGACGTGTCTTCTGCCTTCCATTCATCATGATTACAGTGACATCAGTCCTAGTTTGTGTCTTTGGTCATGATGCAGTTGCCTTGTCTAGATATGCTGGAGTCTAAAGGCAAAAGGCAGGGAAATCCTCTCTGGCACGTTACATTACTATGACATAAGTTTTACAGCCAGGTGACATACTCAAGCTGGAGTTGCACTCAGGATTCAGTTCAGTGCTTATTGGAAAACAGTCAGGAGGAAACATGGGGTCGCTCCCTTCTTCAATACAGAAATTAAAAAATATATAAAGGACCAGCATTTGGGAAGAGTCACACAGACGCACACAGACACACAGCCCTCACGCCACACACTGCTGATTCCCTCTATCTCTGTCCTGATCATCTTCATCTTGTCGTCCACTGGCTGCAGTTTAGGTTCAACTCACACAAACAACCACATGCACATGCACACACAGGTCTGCAGCTAGTTAGAAGTATCTGTCTGCATAACGTCTGGTGTTAATCTGACCGTTCCCACCACTGCCAACACATTTCACAACCATGCATGCTCATTTATCAACAACCAAAAAAAACCTCTCCCTGTTCTCCCCTTTCTAACACACCCGGCTTTGTTCCCAGAGAGATTGTTGTGCAGTGACAGATTCAAAACACAAAAATACAAATCAGGCCTTTAAAATCGCCTAAATAGAACTTGCCACTATCAATCAATTTGCCCGCCGCTAGTCCCCTATGGACGCTGACAAAAACATCTATCTTATCGGCGCTGCTCGCGATGATGCAGCCATAGCGTCTTCAATCTGCAATGCAAAATTAACCTCGGTTTAATACAAGGGAAATGTGTGTTTGTTTGTGTGTGTGTGTGTGTGTGTGTGTGTGCGAAGACACTAGCAGAGTTCAAACCTCGTGTGTCGTTCCATTACTGGTGTCTGCCGTCCTTGAAGGAGACCTGAGTTCACACGCATTATACCGGCGAGTTATGAACGACAGCTGAAGAATCAAACTGCGGGGCATGAAGGGAAACTTATTCGGGAATGTGCGCGTGTTTCTATGTAACCAACGTGTGTGTCTGCGTGGATGCAAAGGAGAAGGATGTTTAGCTGTCGTCTCGGGCAAAAATGACTTCCCCTTTGATGAAAAGGTCGGCCGAGGGTTCGCCGTTGTGTGGAGAAGGGAGGATTTGAAATTGTCTCCCAGTGATTGTGATTGCCAAGCGCGGGGCCAGGCCATTATATCACTGAATCTTTGTTAAGCAACCCCTGAGAGTGGCTGACAGCATAATTAATCTTACCATATGAACAAAGGGACCCACTCAATAGTACTGAGGACGCTTATTAAAAAAATACTAAACACACCCCCCCCCCCTCTCTGCCTCAGCTTCCTTTTTAAAGAGGAGAGACGCTGAGACGGTGGTAGTAGAGAAGGTGGCGTCATTATCTTTTTGTTTATTACTTTTTTTTAAGGGGATATTATATGAGGTGGAGGGCGGGTGTTGTTTGATTGGAGGAGGGGGCAGCACCTGGCAGAATGATGGATCATTCCATGCGACAGTGAACAATATTAAACAATAATAGTGTTTATGTGATACCGTCAACCAAATAGTTTTAATTAGAAATTTTAGATTAGCACAATCTTTCCTCTCGTGTGAATATTCAACAGCAAGAGGATGAGGAGATACTGTGTTTGGGCTGGTCTGGTCTGAAGATGAAAAAAAAAAAATATATATATATATATATATATATATATATATATATATATTGGGGGGTTAAGATATTAAAATATAGTTTTATAGTATCTTATAATATTTTAATTCTTTTTTATTAATGCTAGATACTACGATGATTCCCAACTTTTTTCAATTACTAAGCTTCTCTAACGGTAGATCTTGGCAGTTTTGTGGAAATCATTAACATCAATAAGGATATTTTCCATTGTTAATATAATGCCAAATGTATGCAAAATCACAAAAATCTATCAAACAGCTGTTGAATGTTCCGCTGCTAGTTTTGCTTGACTTTGTAAATGTAGAACAATAACATGATAAGATATTACGTTTATTTATTTGTTTTTGTTGTTTTGGCCCTACTTGGAGGTCACATGTTCCCCTTTAAATGGTGTCCCGTACATTTTTGTATTGTGTGCTTTTGTCTTGAAAAATAACACCAGGAATGTCCGGACTGACTTCATTTCCTTGTTCGGTGCTACATCATTTACAAATCTCTGACCAATAAGGGCCCAAAACACCAGCACGTCTTTGTGTCTGCCTCCCAAGGACTCTGCTTAACACTTCATTTATTTTATTACATTCGAAAAAGTTGCCATTAATTGGCTCTTCTTTTGATACTAAACCAAACATCATATGTTGTGTTGTGTCAGTATTTCTCACATTTGATGTTTACTGTCATGAGCATGAAGGGTCGTCTATACTGACTGCATGGAAGTATTTGAAACATATATAAATTGCCATTTAAAAAAAAAAAAATCAACAAATAATATAAAAAAATTAGAACTGTTTCATCTGCTTAACGTGGCTGAGAAACTCTGCTAGTGCTGCTTGAAGCAGCTAAACAGAATTCAGCTGATTATTATTTACAAGCTCTTTGGGGGAGAGTGACCACCCAGACATTTTCAGGGGTAGTTAAAGTCTGGAAAACATTACGCCTTAACATTAAGAACTGAACTGAGAACTGAGAATTAAACATTAATCAAGTGAAACACCAGAGACGTAGCTCTATTTTCCTGAACTAAATGTACAGAGTACAAAACCTTTTGAGTGATTTGGTGTCACATTTCTTAGGAGCACGACGTCAACAACTCCAGCTCAGGTCCACATCGATGGACCTGATATTATTCTTTTGAATAATATCCATTAACTACATAGAATCAAAGTTTCTCCCAAGAAGGTCAAAACTTTGCTTTAATCAAACATGTCAGGGCTGAGTTGAGCTCTCTTCCCTCTTGCTCTCACTTTCTTTTCTTCTTCTTTTTTTGGATGAGGGGGGGGTGTAAAATGTCAAGTTTGGTAATATGTCAAGAGGAACAAAATTCTCAGTCCAATTAATGGTTGATATCACTGCTGAGAGTGAACTAGTGGGGACATTCAGATGCTAAGGAATAGGAGGTTTTCCTGCACAGAATACTCGTGCACATTCAGATAATACTGCAGAATCTACCCCATAAATACAATTTCAAGGCGTCCGTTAGTATGCACCAATACAGAAAATCTTACAGTATGGGTTTTTTGGTTATAGACGGTTGAGGCTGAGATGAGCGAGGCTCTGCTGTATTTTTCAGGAATGTTTATGCTTAATTCTGACTCGTGTGTGAATTGACTACAGTGAAATTAACCCACGGTCCTTCAAAACAAATCCCCTTTATCCACTTTCTCTTTCTCTCTCTCTCTGGGGCTAAAATGGACTCGGCCTCGCTAAAAGAGGGGTGGAGTGGTCTAATTCATCAGAAACAGGTCACACACAAACATACACGCACCCCCACACACACACGCCTGCTAGTAGATCATTTCTGCAACCACAAAATCCCTTTAATATATTCCCAGTGCTACTTTTGAATATTAATAAATGATCAATTATTAATTTTGCCTTTGGCATGGCAAGATATACAAGTTTTAATTAGTGTACTGTACTCTTTCACAATTAAAAAATAATTGATGTCCACACATTCGGGCACTTTGCTGTGATGGTCTTTCTTGTTGTCGTCAACAGAGGAGGCGCTGAGATGGTGCGGGCACTCTCGCTTCTTCCTTCTTCTCCTCCTTGTCCGCAGTTCAGATGCACTTCGGGCCCGAGGCTATCAAGTCCTATTTTGATAAAGTGCAACATCAAAACAAGATAATGAGACAGATTCAGGGCTTTAAAAATGGTGTGTGTGTGTGGGGGGGGCTGTAAAAGGAAGAAGGGATGCTGATGAGAAGGAAGCGATTCTGTTTATGCTCACGTTGTGATGATGCTGATATTTAGATGTACAGTCAGACTGGGCTGACCTCCCCGATCGCCACCGAGATCATCATCAGGACAACTTGTTTGACTCGTAAATAATAATCCGATTTTTAAACATGCCGCGTGTTCAAAGAAGAACATTTCATATTTTAATGTTTGTACACATATGAGGAAGCTACGCGCCTTCATTTGACCTTTCTGCATTTTAGTTAGTGAAGTCTATCTCTTTTGCCTTTGAGTGTGCATTTTTCTTGTGTATGTAAGACGGAGACTGTGTGTATGTATCCTCTGCATGGTGAAGTGGCAGATGGAAGTGTGAGAAGCAGGAAATCTGCTCCTGTCCATGTCAGTTCTGCTCCACAGAGCTCTGATAACTGAATAATAATCCTCCTAGTCTGTCTGCTGCTCTCTGTGCTCTCGTTTCCTTCCTTCTACATCTTCTGATTGTCTCTTAAACGTTTGTTCTATCAGGGGGTTTAATTTGTGCCAGATCCTGCCTGATCCATCAGATGGAACAATATGCTGCTGATGTAGCAGGTGCTCAGTATGCCGTTGTTTGTGGTAACCGTCATGCTTGTGTTATCCAGTGTGTTCCAGACGCTGTAGTTCTGGTGAGCTTCGTGTCCCAAATATTTTTCTACCACATGTCCATTGCTTCAGCTGCTACATTTCTGTGCTGGATTTTTGGATTTTGAGCCAAAAATCCCACCCTGCCCTTTCTGTTCCTAGTTGCAATGTCTGCTCTTCCTATTCTCCATACAGAAGTTTTGAAGTTGTGTCACATCTCCCCGTCTTTCACTAGCTCTCTACAAAATACAATTAAACTAACAGTAAAATACAAAACCCAATTTGGTCAAATGTTCGGAAACTGTAAACTGTCATGTGTTTAGAGGAAGACTACACTAAAACATTCTAACTTGTAATTTCAGTAGTCAGGCCACTTAGAGTCATACTTTAGAAAGCAAACTAATGTTAAAGCCATATTAAGACCAAATCAGGGGCTGCCAATCAGACTTTGTTTAGCATGTAGCATTCCGCTTAATGTGCTTTGTACCTGGTAAAGAAATCATTTATTAACTGCTTAGAGTATCACATGAAGTGGAAAAACTAAAATGCCACTGCAAGATGTAGATAATAGATATTTACAAGCATAATATCCACTATACACTAACACATTGCCTTTGAGCTCCACCTCCTACCGCTCTGTGTTTTAACCCCTGACCTTCTGGTGCAGCTCAACTCTTGGTTGAAAATTCACTCTTATAATATAAGAAAAGGTTTAGTGTTTTTATTCATGCATAATTTTTATTCAGTGGTTTGAAAAGTCTGGCACAGGTTGCTCTGATACTAGTGCTGCGGTGAGTTCACATGCTGTGGGGAAACTTAAACATCCTAGATGTAAAAGTTTGTAAATGATCATCTGTTTTGTTGTATGAAATGTACTATACAATACACATTCCCTATCTTGTCTTGCTAACTGAAGAAGCTTCCTAACTTAACATAATAATATCCTTGTTTTCCCAGTCCCACTATCACTACGGCCAGTTTTCAGTCAAATGACTCAATCTGATGATTCAAAAAATCATCAATGATTCAAAATGCAGCCTTATTCATTGTGAGAGTGCTGACATGTGATGGCATGCTGTTCATATCCCTGTCTTTCCCCTAACACCTCTCTTTGGGTTGGCTATGTTGGCCAATGGATAACCAGAAAAAATAAAGTTTGTGAGCTCCATAGATTCAATGTAGGTCCTGCAGGAACCGGTGGTTTCTTTTTGTTTCTACATTCAGTAAATAAAATGGAGGTGTTGCAGATAAATCATTTTTTCCATTGCTGTTGTTTTTAAATCCAAACTCTCTCTGGAATCGTAGTTCAGATGAGTTCAGTTTAATTGCATGGACGTTAAAGGGGTTTCAGAAGGGAGGGGAAACACAATGAAGTCAGGGTTTTTTCAAACAAACAAATAAATAAAAACCTTGAAACTCGGTGAATGCTACTTACTACATTTATACTATTAAAATCAACCTGGATTTATTTATTATAATATGTAACATGCTTTCCATTTTAATGATAGTCCAATACATATTCTTGTTTTATTGATAGAAACCTGATACTTAATGATTCTTAATGAGGTTGAAGGTTGTGTTTGATCTTTTTTTTTTAAATGAGCACTGCCATTTACTGTCTTCTCTTCAATTTCTCTTCAATTCAAACATTTTAGGAGCATTTTATGTTAAACATTATCAACTACAAAATAAAATATACATTAAAAGATTAATTCTTTTCTGAAAAACATCCAGAGAAGGTAGTCAAAACTGCTGCACCATGATAATTGAAACTGAGCCAGGTTTGTATATCTACATTCATCAATTCTGAACTTTGCTCACCTGGATTTTGGCCGCTGGCGGGTAAGATGATATTGGTTAGAGAAATTTATGTGAGAATCTGTACAATTTTGTAAAGTGGGCTATAGCATTAACGGAGAAGTCAACATCTGAATACAAATGAGAAGAAAAGAATTACAATAACCATCTATAACTCTGGTATGGATGTTTACAGTATGTGTGTGTGTGTTAGCTTTAGGAGCAGGAGGCCTGCCACCTCAACTGATTGACTAACTGCCATTAACCCCACTTAACTGTAAATTCCAGTGCTCTTCTTCTCCAATTGAAAAAACGGAATAAAGAGTATTGGGAGTGAAGGGAAAAAAATAAATCCAGAACCAGGGGATTTATGACAGACACATCCAGGAGAGGAAGAAGAGAGAGGGTAGACAGAAAGAGGAGGGTTTCAGAGACTCGCCTAATGGTGTTGGCATGAGATTTGAGGGTTTAATATTGCATGCGCTTGGATTTCTTTTTCCTTTTTTGTGCAATTGACCAACATGACATGCCTAACTGTATAAATGGGCTGCTTTATGATGATAAGATCACTGGCTAATAAGATATTTATGTGACACGCTGACGGATCCATCTCCGCCCTTCCCCGTCCTGCCATCTTCACGCCTCGCCGAGCCGGTGAGGATCAAACGCAAATTCTCCAAATGGGGTCGTTAAATGGAGAGGAAATTTAATAAATTTAAACTTTTTTTTCAGAGAAGGAGCTAAAAAAGAAAGATGGGAGAGAGAGAGGGGGGGGTTAGCCCTAACAAATAGTCCAAGTGACAGAGTGTTTATAATCTTTTTTCTTTTTCTTTGGCTTTTTTGGACTATAGTCGTCCATTTCGTCTTGCCGTCAGCTCCCTCCTTCAAGCCCCCTCTGGGTATTTTCACATGGAAAAGGTGGCACACTTGTCTTATTAAAACTTAAATGAGGATCGTGTAGTTTTTATCATTATGACAAGGAGCAAAGATGAAGCAATAATATAAAAAAAATAGAAATCATACAAGAGAATCATTCAAGAACACTTCTTAATTTAATTTGATCAAATAACATATTCATCAGCCATTTCTCACTGAAAATGTTGTTGGTGTAAGCAGTTTGGAAGTTTTCAGTGGCAAATGATATTACATGCGGGAGCTGTAGCTTATAATGAAGTATATTCACCGTATTCAGATGTGGACTGAAGACTCTAAGATCACCTCATAAAATGATGGGTTCCCAACCCAAGCTTTGACAGCAGTGTACACAGTAGTCTGTATGCTCCCAACCCTGCAACATATCACTGTATATGCTCGTATACAAACATCCTCAGGAGTGGAGATATCCAGAGGGCCCAATTAGCCGGAGACATGGAGAGAGAGAGAGAGAGAGAGAGAGAGAGAGAGAGAGAGAGAGAGAGAGAGAGAGAGAGAGAGAGAGAG